>CM021100.1:902420261-902517690 GCA_007115665.2 Sequoiadendron giganteum | reverse complement strand
CATGTGGAAACCCTGAAAAATGGCTCTTGAAGCCTGAACTGCCAAAAATAGCAAGTCGTCTGATCTGGCTCAAAATTTACGTGTAGGCAGCTTGATGTTACCCGGATGCAGTGGAACTGACAGAATTCCAAAATCTCAATAAAATAGTCCCAAATTGAATAGTTACTAAAAATAGTAAGTTGCCGGAATACAGTGAAAATTTAGGGGGACTCTGCTGGAAGTCTTCTGACTGCTGCACTAAGCTTAGATTTCAATTTTATAACTCAATTTGACCTTTAATAAGCCTAAAGGATGAAAACCCTAATTACAGAGACTTAACCAATACTTTAACCTGGGTCAAACGACAGGACATCCCCGGAAGGACCAGAGACCAGAGAGAGAGCGAACCAAAGCCAAAAGACCAGAATGGAGCAAAATTTAGGGGGTCCCCATCTTGATGGGGTGATGTGTGAAAAACGTCACAACACTACTCTCTTTGCACATTTTACATGCAAAGAAGTCTCCTTGCGCCTTAGTGAAGGCATCTATTTCCTGCACTATCTGTGTAGTAACAACGGGAAAAATCCGCTCTATTGTCGAGTAGAGCCCACTAAGAATTTCTCTATTTGCACAGAGATCACTGCGGAATTGGAAGGCCAGATTTAGGAAACATGCGGCTCCATGGATGGGCCTATGAAGTTGGTTTTTCCATCTCCTATCAATGATATCCCAAATGGGATGATACTTCTCCTCAACTCCACCATAGATTGATCTAATGGCCTCTTTGGCCCTATCCATGCCCTCATATATGTAGCCCATTGCGGGCTTCTCCCCATCTGCAACTCATAGGAGAACTAGCAAGGGCTCAATAAACTGCAAAGTGCAAACATGTTTCACAAATAAGTGTGAACGAAAATAAACAAATAAAAGTAAGATATGATTAAAAATTAAAACATAATAAAGAATTAAATTTTACCTTCACAATCTCCTCCACTGGTGTCCAAAACCCTTGCTCATAAAAAATGCAATCAGCCACAACAATCCTTGCAGTGCTTGTAGAAAAGGATGAGGAAGACCACTCCTCACCAACAAACATGCACCTTAAAGTTGTCTTTGACCGAATCAAGGATTGCAACATGATAAAACTTGTTGCAAACCTAGTGATGCTAGGACGAGACAACTCCCTCAACCTCGTGTATTGTCTCATAAGGTTAAGCACCCATGTGTGATTGTATACAAATTTGCAAATGTTTTTTGTTGCATCCACACATGTTTTGATCCATGGGAGCTTGCCAAGATCCTCCATCATGAGGTCAATGAAATGGGCGGCACATGGAGTCCAAAATATAGTAGGGTGCCTCTCCATCAATAATCTACCAGCAACAACATAATTTGCTGCATTATCTATCACCACTTGCACTACATTCTCTTCCCCCACATCAGCTATCACCTCCTCTATAGCCTCACACAGGTATGTGGCATTTTTGAATTGAGTAGAAGCATCAATGGACTTCATGAAGACGGCGTCACCTGAAAGAATAAGCAAAACCAATTATTCAATAAATTAAAAAACATAAATCAGCCATATTAAATTATTAATCACTAAATCAAATTCAAATTTCAATGCATTGAGGGAAGTACAATTACCTCCGGAGGACACTAGAAAATTAAGCAGCGTCCTATTTCTCCTATCGGTCCAACCATCAGTCATGATGGTGCAACCAATCCTCCTCCACTACACATGCTGCTCCTCTAATTGTGCTTTCACATCTGCCACCTTTTGAGTCAAAAGTGGGCCCTTTAATTCATCTTCACTAGGGGCTTTGAACCCCGCTCCACATATGTTATGGCATCAACCATGTTTTGCCAAAAAGGTGACTTAAAACATGTCATAAATAAATTAATAAGTTACTTACATAAGTATTGTAAAATGAAAAGTTTTAAGATTTTAACTGCGCTAAATTTGAATTTGATAATGAGATACATCTAGATTCTAAAATAATAAAATTTAAATATAAATTTTAAAACAATTCAACGAAAAAGAATTACCTGGCTACATGGAAGGGAATGGTGCAGTAGTACCAAAATTTTGCAATTGTCTTTTTTGCTGCATCACGTGCGTCCTTGTTCCAACCCATGCTCTCAAGCGACGGTTACGAACTCTAGGGCCAATGCTGATACTGCCACTACCACTAGCAATAGTAGCACCACCAACAGTAGGAGTATGCATAGGGATAGCTGGTGCAGAAGCAGTAGCATTAGCACAAGCACTAGCACTAAGACGGTATGGAGCCATCGAAGAAGCATCTCCAACAGCACCAAGTCCCTGTCCAACTCCAAAACTCACCAACTCCTACTTCTGTCTCTTTTTCATTTCTTTTTGCATTTCAAAAGTTTCTAATTGCATCTGCACTTCACAAACAGCCTCAGGAGGTGCTATAGGGCAGCCCACTGCATCATGGATGGGTATGCGTGCAATATGGTATTTTAACCTATTTATGCCTCCATGATATATTGTTTTGTAGTATTTACATTTTGCTTCTCCTTTTTTCATTCTGGGAAAGATTTCAGCATGTTTCCAAGCAGGGTCTTTTCTGCTTGGGGTTTGGGACATTGTGAAAATAATAATATGCTTTGATTTGCAAATTAATGTGGCTGCAATAACAAGTAGGGTTTCTAAAATTATTTAAGTTGCAAGTAGGGTTTGTAAAAAAAAAATGAAAACTAAAAAAAACAATGATTTTACAAATTACAATGAATTATTTGTTAAAAAAACACAAAAAAAACCAATTAAAATCAAACTTACTGTTATCAATTCTTATTGCTAGATATTTTCAGTTTTTACTAATCTAGCATTTCTTGCTGCAAAGATACTGTGTTCTAATCAATTGACTTCATTGATTGATTTGCAAAAAAACAGCAAAGATTAAATACATTGTGAAGTTATGAAAAGGGGTCATTTCATTTGTATTGAACAATGATAAATTACATTTTGAGTTCACTCATTTGGAAATATAGATACATGTATTTAAGATCAATTCAGATTAGGTCTCACACAAGCCGTGAGTATAGCCTATTATTTCTCCTACAAACTTAAAACAGAATTAAAAGACATAATAGGAGAGAAAGATAGGTCAAGGATAACCAGTCATTGCCTGTTGCTTTGACTGGTTATGAGTGGTTGCTGGCCCTGAGTCTGTTATGTGTCTGCAAGTCTCCCAGCAAGCTCCCTGTAAAATTGAAAACGATGATGTTATATTCCAATACGAATCTAAGCAATGGCTGGTTATCTCAAACTACTCCATATCTATGCTGCCTTTTAAGGCTGTTCTAAATCTGAAGAAGAAATATTTATGGTAATGAGTTTGTTTCTTGTGCAGAGAAATGATCAATGTCACGTGGACGTAATATGTGGCTCCCACAAGGGTCGAGCCCAGCGTATCATTGATCGACAGATTTTAGATTAAAAAAAGAAGTAAATACAGTATTAAAGGGACATATCTTGCCATATGAAACCTTTTACTTTATTAAGGCGATGATAATAAGAGCATAAAACAGCAGTATGTGGATGTGTTATGCAGAATGAGGAATACTGGAGCATCAAATTACAAGTTAGATTCATCAAAACAGAGCTTTAGATTTTAAGCTTTAAAGTTAGAACTTCAGGTGTGGACAAGTTCTATGACCCGTGAGATAGTTTGAAGTATGCTCTATGGCATTTAAAACAACGCAAAAACAAGCTCACATGATACTTTTCTCAGAAAAATGGAGGAAAACCACGGTGCCAGGGCTGAGTTACACTCAGTTTGTCATGAGTTTCTTTCATAAAACATTGAATACCCAGATATGAACTTTTTACAAATGTAGAAAAATGGAAATGACTTTCTAAAAATACCCATATAAGTTCTGATGAATACAATTTTCGGCCATTTTTTGTGTTACCCATTTTGGGGTTTTGCAACTGATAAGGTAAAATGCCTGAGGTTTCATCGATGGCGGCCAGTGTGAAGTTCTGTTCTGTTTTTTCAGAAAATAATGAGTAAGCATTATCAGATCTAAGTAAGATACATCAAAAATAAACAAGCATGGCATGCCATTGTTTAGTGCAGATAGTTTTTAAGCTTTTGTTTCAGAACAGAGAGCCACAGGAAGTGCACTTGACCAAAAGGGTAAGGGTTTCTCATGGCACCTAGCAAACAGAAATATAAACTTCAACAGAGTATGAGAGTTTCCTCAAGAATGGCCGCGGCTTGAGTTTTTTCTGTCAATAGCTATCAGGATAGTAAAAATCTTCAGAAAAACTTTGTGCAAGAGACTCTTGTTTATACCAGTCAAGCTCCAGGAAACATTGTCCCATGGCGGCCACAGGTGAACAGTGAAAAATGAAAGATAAAGCAAAAACATGCTAGTTCGTAACCTGTTGAAGCTTCAAGAGTTTTAAAATATGCAAGAGAAATCTTCAAATTTAATGACAGTTATACCTACTATATTGCAAGCTCTTAAAAAAACCTTCAGCTATGGCGTCCAAGACAAAGATTTCCAGTTAAGCTCAGCCAAGGGCGCTCTTCATAGAGTCTCATAGCGTCCAGCACAGGTGAAAACGAAAGAACAGATTATATAGTAAAAAAAAAAACATCAAAAGAGATCTGTGGCCGAGTTCTGTAAAGGCCTGAAAGGTTTTCAAAAGGTAGAAGCTTCCAAGAATCGAGCTTACCATTGGTACAAGCTTCGAGTTGTAGAATAGTGGCAGCCAAAGTAAGAAGCAATTGCAGAATGGTGGCGCAAAGGACTTCAACCTTCAGTTTTGGTGGCTAGGGTTTCTCATGGTGGCGGTGCTCCTCCAAAGACCTCCAAATACAAGATGCAAATGAAACTTGTTTCATTTTAGGGTTAATAACCCTAGAGGGTGCGTAGGAAGAATGAGGCTTTTGCCTTAGTTTTCTTACTTTATTAAAATTTATTCCTCATGCTAAGGCCGTGGCATTTTTGTGCTTTTTTCTATTTTTTCCAAAGTCTTCGAACCTTTTTGAGACTTTTATTTATGCCTTATGGAATAAGTTGGAGATGCCGATAAATAAAGGTTCTTTTCCTTTATTTTTATTTTCATAAAATTTGCAATTTATACACCATGGTGAAACCCTTAGTCCTTCAAGACTTAGTCATTTATTTTACACTTTTGACTAAGTCATATATTTTTGCATCAAGTTTAATTGTAAAGCATTTGGCTTAAGTGTCATTATTATAAGGCACTTAATTCAATTTGCTATTTTTTAAATGCAAAATAATGAAGCATGTCTTGTATATGGTTGGGAGGAGATATCCTTAAATTTATGCTTTTGCAAACATGAGGAGGTGATATAGGCATGTTGACTCAGTTTTGAGACATTGGGAGGGTATCTAGGAATTGTTAGAGAGAATTCAGGTTTCGGATTTGTCTTCTCCCAGGCAGTTTGGATGCTTTTATGACCAGTTGGAGTATTTTGGGGGCTGTTTGGATGAGTCATTGGGTGGTTAAGGACTTGAGAGGGCTTTTTCATGCTTTGGCTTTATTTTTAAGAGAGTGGAGTGGCTATTTTTGGGGCTATCTTTCTACTTCCGACCCTTGGAGGTTCGGGGATGTATTAAGTGAGTTTGGGACTCATTTGCTCAGTTAGTTCTGATTTAAGGAATTGGAGAGACTTAGTATTTTTGCAGATCTTGGTCTCCTTTTCTCTCATTTTTTTTGTAACTCAGTTTATTGGAAGGTTGAATATATTGCAGGTCTTATCATATTTTGCAGAGGTTTCTATCCTACTTGTTGTTGCAGTTCAGTGTGTTAAGTGATTGATCAGGTAAATATGAAGTGTTGTTAGAACATTTTGTCTTCTAGCCTCTGTCTCACAATTTTTTCACCTTTTTGTGAGTAGTTTCTGGTGCAGGTTGTTAGCTGTGTTATGCAAGTGTTCAATTACTATTTTGTGAAATTCATCTTTCCTTTTAGTGATTGTATTACTTAAACCGGTTAATGAAATATTTGTGCATTGGGGCTCATAATAGGTAGTGATACTCTCTTTCTCTCTGTATTTGAGATTAAGTATCATTTGCAAGTATTCATCTTCATTCAAGTTGATATTCCTTAGTTAAAGTTCAGTTCAAAGCTTTAAGCTTTGAGTTTATTTTCCAGTTATCAGTCTTTTAAATTTAAGTCTCCTCCCTTTTCTTGGAAGTTTCATTACCTTAGAAGTGAAAACCAGTTAGGAACCGACCTTATCCGGAGATTCACTCCAAATTTTAAGTGACCCACAGCTTAGGAGTGATTCCATGTTACCTTGAAGTGTCAAGTTTTCAGGAATTTGATTGGGTGCAATTTCAGGAGTTAACACTTACCTCTTAGATTTGGTTTGGAATGTAATGCAAACTCCTCCCAATCACTGGTAATGAGCTCTCAATGCACCTCCTTGCTGGTATGAAGCTTCCCAAATGATATATGGCCCTGTATTTGTCTTCAACAGCTTGCTGGTTGCCCTCTCTTCTCCTCCTATTTTTCCAAATGAATGAAATGAGGTTGCTTTTAGGGTTGGGGAGATAATATAAGACAAAAAAAAAAAGAAACTAAAACATAAGTTTTATGTTTTTTTGTTGACTTTATAAACTGCTGTCGCTGGCCGCGTCTAGGGCTCGGGACTCGCCAAGAAGCGGCGAGTCCGGCCAGGACTCAGCCAAACTTGGTCGTGTCCAAGTCCGGGCTCCCAGGACCCAGCCAGGGGTGCTCAGCTCGGGACTCGCCGAGTTCTGGCGAATCCGGGTGAGTCCCGTTACTATGATTTTACCTCATCAAGAGAAGCGCCCACCTCAAGCTCTGACCTACCATAAATAACTCCAAAAGTGCAAGAGACCAATTGCTCAAACTAACCTAATAGCCTCTAAATTGGCCCGTTGAAACCTTGCTAAAAATAGCACTTACTAAAAATAGCATACTGCCAAAAATAGTAAGTGTGTCCAAATGCATTTTAACCACATTTTGAGCAACCGTCGCAACTTACTAAAAATAGTAAGTCCGGAAAAGTCCTCTGTTTCAATTGCATGTCACACCATTATGAAGTTCTCTGAAAACCCAGAAGGAATCCAAACTGCAAGCCTCCAAAACTGCCAAAACATTCTCCTAAAAAATAGGAAACCCTAATTACTGCTCCCGACTAGCCTACAGGCCTCCAGAATAGGCTAACAGCCAACTATGCTGATCACTATTGAGAAGGGGACAATATAGTATGCCCTCCCCAAGATTGCTTGCCCTCAAGCAATCGCAAGTCTGGATGCTACAAAATCTCCTCATTCTCCCAAGTAGCATCCTCAATAGGCAAATTCTTCCACTTCACTAAATACTCTTTGATTGTCCTTCTCCTCAAAGAGCATTCTCTAGAATTGATGATCTCCTCTGGAACCAAAACCAACTGTCCTTCCTTGTCCAACGGAGGCAAATCAAAAAAAGCAACAACATTGTGTCCAAGCGCCTTCTTGAGGCGAGACATGCGGAAGACATTGTGAAATTTGCTACTCACTAGTAGCTCCAACTCATAAGCCACTGCACCAACTCTTTTGATGACTTTGAATGGCCCATAGAAACATGGCTTGAGTTTCTTTGCTCCACTCTTCTTGAGAGTAGACTGTCTGTAAGGCTGGAGTCTAAGATAGACCATGTCACCAACCTCAAATGTGCGCTCAACACGTTGCTGATCAACATACATCTTCTGCTGATTTTGTGCAAGATGGAGATTGTTCTTCAAGGACTTCAAAATGTCTTGACTTTGCTGCAACATATCCCTCGCTTGAGGGGTTTTGCTATCACCAAACATCAAATCAACAAAGTTAGGGGCCTCATATCCGTAAAGAGCCAAGAATGGAAACATTCTGATAGACATGTGGAAGGATGAATTGTAGCAATACTCTCCTAAATGAAGCCATCTCACCCAAGTTCTCTGCTGCTTCGAAACATAGTTTTTGAGATAGCCCTCCAACCACTTGTTCACAATCTCAATTTTCCCATCAGTTTGTGGGTGACAACTAGTGCTTGGAGTGAGCACAGTACCACTCAATTTGAAAACTTCTTGCCAAAAAGTGCTTAGGAACTTGCTGTCCCTATCACTCAAAATGTTTTTCGGCATCCCATGCAATCTAAACACCTCATGAAAGAACAAATCTACAATTTGAGCTGCTGAAAATGAGCTAGTAATTGCAAAAAAATGAGCAAACTTGGTTAAGCTGTCAACTACAACATAGATACAATCTTTTCCTTGAGCTTTTGGCAACCCCGTGATGAAGTCCATTGATATACTTTCCTATTTTTGGTTGGGAATAGGTAGAGGCTGCAACAAACCAGCTAGAAAAGTATGCTCATTCTTGTTTATTTGGAAAGTGTGACACTCCTTAATGTAGCGCAAGACATCATCTTTCAACCCTTCCATGAAAATCTTTTACGGATCTGCCTATAGGTCTTGAAATAACCTTGATGACCAGCAAGTGGAATGTCATGAAATGTTTGCAAAATCTTCTTTTTGAGCTTAGATTCGGGTACCAAGAAGATTCTCCTTTTGTAGTATATCAAACCATCAACCACTTTGTACCTTTCATCATGAAAAGTACCTTCAGTGATGCTGGTTGCAAACTGATTTTTGGCATAATCAGCAAGCAACAACTCCTTCCAATCAACAGTAAGCTCACATAATGAGTTCAAATGAGGCCTAGATAGAGCATCCACCACTATGTTGTTTTTGCCATTGACATACTCAATGTCAAAATCGTAAACTTGAAGCTTACTCACCCATTTTTGCTACCTTTCATTCAAGTCCTTTTGGTACATAAAGTGTTTGAGACTATTGTGATCATTTTTGACAACAAATTTGCTCCCCACCAAGTATTGTCTAAACTTGGCCAATGCATGCATGATTGCAAGCATTTCCTTGTCATAGATGGAGTAAGTCTTCTTAACACCTCTTAGTTTTCTGCTCTCAAACACAATTGGATGTTTTTCTTGCATCAAAACGACACCAACTCCTTCTCCTGATGTGTCACATTGCAACTCAAATGGCTTGGTAAAATCTGGTATAGCCAAAACTAGACATGAACTCATAATCTGTTTGAACTTATCAAAGACACCTCGTGCCTTTTCTAACCATACAAAAGCTCCCTTTTTGGTGAGATTAGTATGAGGAGCAGCAATTTGAGAGTAGCCTTTCACAAATCTCCTGTACAAGCCAAAAAGACCCAAGAACCCCTTCAAATGCGTCAAATTCTCTAGAGGTGGCTAATCCAAGATTGTCTTAACCTTCTCTGGATCAACTTTCACTCCTTCAGCATTGATTATGTGACCAAGTGTCATGTCCCCGAAATTACAATGCTAAAAGTCCTAACATTGAAATGCGCTTGATTAAATCAAATGAATAACAAGATGCAAATTAAAATTATAAGAGAGAATATTATCGATTTAATATTTTTATAATTACCATTATCATAAGATACTATGGTAATTATAAATATGAATAAATATAGATTATTAACAAAAAAATCATAACCATTATTGGTATTATAATATCGTAAATATTAAAATATGAATTCTAATAATTATAATTATCATATATAATATTATAAATGTTAAAATATAATAATATAATAAATACAAAAATATAGAAAATTAATAATTACCACACCAACATAAAATGATATTATGATCAATATTATTAATTGTAATTATAATAATAATAATATCAAAGATATGATAAATAATAAAATAAATGATTCTATAAATACTTAAAGACATTATAAAGAGTAATAATAAAATAAAGGAGATTACGAGCATCTTACATAACGTCAAACCCACAATAATGAAGAGTTCGGTGCCGCTGAGCATTATATATATTTCTCTCATGCGATTGCACTCCTGCTAGGTGGCTAAGTCAGTTTCAGGTAATCTCCTCCTGCCGTACCATGTCAAAATGAGAACTGACGAATAGTGTAGATCTTTACGTAAAAGGTGGAGGCATAGGAAGGCGTCGCATTATTTACTGGTGCTGTGAGAATTCATAATAATATCGATTTAAATTAGAGACTCAATGCAACGGATATATATGAAGATCGATGAAGACAAATATTTTGATATTAAGAGATATAATAATAAAGCCAAAACTCACAACTAAAGGACAGCGCTGAATACATCAATCTAATTAAGAATGATTTAAGTTTTGTTAGCAATCGAAAGATGTGTCCCCTTATTATGAAGTGGTGTCTCTCTTAGAGACAGAGAATATAAATGGCGTAAGAGGAAGGGGGAATGAGAGGGAGGAAAGAGGAAGAAGTCTACAACAGCAGAAATATATATACACAAGCAGATCTAATAGAGAAATAAAGATATATCAATAAAGAAGAATGATTTTCATTGGGAGGGAAACATATAGGAGGAAATATAATCAGATTTTTAAGGCAAATATATGAACAGCGATTAAGGACAGAAATAGGAGTATCTCTTGAGTATAGCAGCAGACACATTAAAACGATATACTGATATTGGAAGAAATATGTGGGAAGAAGAGTTGGCTCAAGAGAGATAAATGAAGATAAATGATAAATCAGAAACAGCTATCATGCTATTTGATTATATTTTCATTATTGAACTGCAATAGAAATCATTATGAAAAGTCATATGCAATAAGCTCATTTATTTTCAATTATAATTTAGGGAACCAGCTTGCCTTGCTGAAATTGAAGGAGTAAAATCGAAGAATCAAATGATCCAGATTTTCGGGTCACTACACCAAGGTAGAGCAGCTCCGTCATTCCAAATTCACATTTGGTCTCTTTGGCAAACAAACTTTCTGATTCAAGGATGCTAAGGACTTCCTCCAAATGCTTCAGGTGTTCTTCCCAAGTCTTGCTGAAAATGAAAATATCATCAAAGAAAATCAACACAAACTTCCTCAACTGCTTCTGAAAGATTCGGTTCATACAAGATTGGAAAGTAGTGGGAGTATTAGTCAACTCAAAGGGCATGACTAAGAATTCAAAATGCCCATAGTGACACTGAAATGTTGTCTTCTCAATATCTGATCCCCTCATGCGAATCTGATAGTAACTTGATCAAAAGATCAATCTTCAAAAAGAACTTGGCTCCATGTAGCTCATTAATGAGCTCATCTATCCTAGGAATGGGATACTGGTTCTTGATTTTTTTTGATTCAATGCATGGTAGTCCACACACATACGAATGGTGCCATCTTTTTTCTTCACAAGCACAACTGTTGAAGTAAAAGGACTCTTACTTGGGCAAATGTAACCCAACTCCAAGAGTTCTCTAATGTTCTTTTCAATTTCATCTTTTTGCTTTTTAGGGTACTTGTATGGAGTTGTGATAATTGGCTTGGCCCCTTCTTCGAGCTCTATGACATGCTCAATTCCTCTTTCAGGAGGTCTCCCAGGAGGTTAATCAGCAAAGACCCTACTCTTCTTAGTGATCAATGATTGAATATCAGGTGGATAGTGCCTCTTCATTTCAACTGGATCTGCTGGTAGAATCATACACTCTGTTGCCCATTCAACTTGATCATGATGAATCAGCCTTTCCATTCTTTTGAAAGACACGATTCGTGGGCCTCCGTTTGACATTCCTCTTAGCACCACGCTCTTTCCATCTAATTGAAACTTTAACTCTATTGTTTGCAGATTTAGAGAGATCTCCCCAAGAGATCGTAGCCATTGGCTTCTAAGTACAACATTTGTATCTCCAATGCTAACAACATAGAAGTCGTCTTTTACTTCATAGTTGCCCAATTGCATAGACATGTTAGAAACCTTTCGATTGCAAGAGATATGAAACCCATCAGCTACCATGACTTTAAAACCTTCAAATTCTTCAGTTTTGGGTCCTTTCTTTGCAAGCACTCCATCAATGAAATTATGTGTTGCTCCTGTATCAATCAAGGAAACAATTCGATGCCTTCCAATCACACCACGAACCTTGAAAGATTCGTTCTTTTGAAAACTAGAGAGTTGGGCAATGGGGCCTTCAACTCCTTGCTCTTTATCGGACTCTTCTGGAGCTTCCTCTTCATCACTTTCTGCAAAATCAGACCACTGTTCTGAGTAATCAAATTTTGATCCAAAATCAGAATAGGCCTCCATGTGGTTAGAATGTCCTATCCCATAGCATCTATGCCCTTTAGTCCATGGCTCTCTACATGTATAACATTTTCCATCTTTTATAAGCTTCTCACGAAGCTCATCATCCAACTTACGGGGAAACTTTTTATGCTGACTTGAAAAGTGCTTCTTGTCTTTCTTATGTGCAAAGGGCTTGGACTGAAATTTTGGCCTAGAGGCAGCCAACTCCATGCTTCTAGCTTTCTTGATAGCTTCATCAAGACTTGGTGGATTGAATGCTTTAACCCATCCCTTCAATGGTTCCATCAAACCTTCCAAGAACAACACAACAAGTCTTCTCTTAGTGATGTTGGGCACCATCACGAAAAACCTTTGAAAATCTGCAATATATGCATGCAATGAGCCATGCCGTTTCAGCTGTGCAAGCTCACAGAACTTCACTTTAGGTTCCTTAGTATCAAACCTCTCAATCAGCCTGTTTGTGAGCTTTTCATATGTTTGAATGAGGTTGTGGCCAAGAGTGACCAAACCATGATACCACCACTCATGGGCAGCTCCTTCCAAGTGCAAAGTTGCAAACTTTATGGCATCTTCTTCAGGCATCGGTCTAAGAGAAAGGTAGTTGTCAAGATTTTGCACCCACAACCTTGTCGTACACTTATCACTCCCATCAAAATGGGCCAAGGTCACCTTTTCAAGAGCCATAGGAGCACGGTATTTAGCTCTTCCACTATTCCGTATGTTTCTTTGATTCATGAATTGATCAAAGCTCGATTGGTCTCTGAGATCAAGGGGTAAAGTGACATACTCCATGTAGGCTTGTCTTGCATTATCCACAAAAGGTACTCCGGCCTTTGCTGGCGGTTCCTCTCTCTGAGAGAAGGTAGGGAAAAGAGGTCTATAGGTTGAACCTCTAGTGATTGCCACATGTTGACCAATAGTTCGGTCTCTTCCATTGACCTCCAAACCGTTGTTACCATTGACACCACTGTTTTCTCCAACATTGTTTTGTTGTGGTTGGGTCGGATTTTGAGTCACTTGCTGGTCCATCCTTGCTAGCAAACGTGACATCATATCTATCATATTATCAAATTTCCTTTCAGCTCTAGCTTCCCTTTCTTCCATTGAAAGTCTAGGACCTTCTGACATGTATCCAACTGCTTTCCCAATATCTCTCAAAGCCTCAGAAAGTATCTCTGCCTCTAGAACTGGTGGATTTTGATACTGAGTTCTTGCTTGCTCTCTAGTGTAGTATCTGACTTCTCTGTCACTCATCTGACAACTGAACTCTGTTTGTCACAGGATGGCAAGATCTTGGCTTTGATACCATTGAAATGCCCCCCTTACAATTTTTTTCGATTTTTGCCACAATACTTCACCCGTTAGCGTTAGCAAAACCAAAACAAACTGAGGAAAGTAACACTACACCAAGAATGTTCACCAAGATCCCAATGATTGGCGAGGTGATAGCATATGGTGTTGGGGATCGTTAGCAAATAAATTGAAAGTGCTGGAAATTACAATGCAAATGCAACTCAACCACTTATTCAGTGAGAGTAGATTGACGGCTTAGCTAATCAACATGATGAGAATTACAAAGTGTTGGAATTAAAGAGTTGGGCGGCATGCCAACCCCTTCCGCTTGTTCAACGGGTAGTGCAAAAATGAAAAGCTGAAAGTAAATGGGCGGCGAGGCCTGTCCCTTGCACTAATAGTGGGAATTACAATATAAAGTGCAAAAATATTAAATAACTGAATCAGTACTACTAATTTCAGCCTTACAATGAAAGTAATATGCAAATTACAAGTGAGCAAGATGTCCAATCCTCCGCAGATGATAATATATGTTTCTCCAAACTACACAAGCCCCCCAAATGTGAAAAACCAACCAAAAACCAAAACTTCTACAATCTGATATAGAAAACCAGCACTCAGAAAATGCAAACCAGAAAGACTAGAACCACTCCTAAATGCTCCTAACTCATCCAGAATCAGAAATGTTGTGAGGGATGAGTTCGTTGAAGAAGAGCAAGTTGGAGGAAACTCTAGTGGTGTCTTTGAACCAGCTTATGACTACCTTCATGATGGGGTTGTTGAAGATAAAAATGATAAAGTAATCAAAGCAACCAGCTTTGATGACTCTTATTTCCAATACAATGATGGTGACATAGGTGGTATTTGGTTTGATCATCAAACTGATTTCTTGGAGGAAGCTACTAATGACGATATCAGTTAAGTGAAAAAGGAAGTAACTCATTCAAAGAGTCAAAACTTCAAGAGGAGCATGATAAGCATTTTCCTGTTGATCATCTCAATCAACCTATTTGCATTTGGGATCCAAGTGTGTTGGCATCAAAATATGACAAGGAACCTGTGTGGGATAAGTTTCCCTTTGATCCTAATGAAGACCAAAATTTTGATTGCATTGCAAGCTATGAGGTGGCCACAGAAGGAGAAGTTGTTTTTGATGAAGAAGCTTTCCTTGGAAAGCTCCATGATGATTCCTTAGAGTTGGTTGCAATCACTAAGGAGGAGTTTGTTGCTTCCAAAACATTCAAAACAGCGTTCAATGATTCTTCATTGATCAAGTTGGAGGTTGCCATAACCTTTGATCAAGTAGATAGTGAGGAGAAAGAAGAGCTAAAAGACCTTATGGCTCTTGAAGAAGAAAGATTTAAAGAGGTTTTTGAGCACAAGTCTGATTATATAAATTGTGGAGTATGTTCCTCTTGTTATCACAGAATCTAGCAATGCTTGATCCACGGTTAACCCCCCTACAAAACTAGTCCATTTCCTAGGCCTGTGTGTTTCAAGCACATAAAACGAGACAATCTCGAAGTTGTCCTTAACACGTGGTCTCTCATCTTGCCTAGTCCAGGTAGGTGACGATAGGCTCGACTTTCGAGTTTAAAGTTTGTGACTCCTTTCGAACCAGGAGTTAGTCATTTTTCACTTTTGGTGCTCGAGCAGTGATTTTCACCACCGCTGCACCTTTCTTTATTTTCTAACTGTTTTGGTGCTCGAGCGGTGATTTTCACCGCCATTGCACCTAGCCTTTTTTCTTTCTTGTTGTTCGAGTGGTGATTTTCACCGCCCGAGCACCTAATTGCTAGTTATGTCGAGTGTTAACTCCGCATTTAATGCGCAGGTTTTAGGTTAATTTATTAGGTTTTTAATTCATAAGCATGAGTTATTTCCGCATTTCGTTTATGACTCCTCTCCTTCCGTCGCTTCAAGGTTGCTTCCCACAAGATGGAATATTGTTTCCATCCTCCAGATCGCGGATTTTCGCTCTTGTCTTTGTCAATCATCCACCATTCGAGGTATGTTCTATTCATTTTTGTTTAATCGTTTTTCTTTAATGCTTTTCTTTCCTCGATTGTTTTGGACATGTTTGGTTCATCATCCCTTTGTTTGGTCTTTTTCCTTTCTCGATTCCTTGCCTTTGCGTTAGTCTCGCCACACATAATGAGTCGCCACCGTCATGTGTTACCTTTCCAACCCTTGGTGTTCAGGCGAAGAAATTTGTCGACGTCACACAAAATGCCAAGTAGTCTCCGGTGTCTTGGCGGTAAAAATCACCGCCGTGACACCCACTCATCAGAATACCTAAGTGTTCGGGTGGTGATTTTCACCGCCATGACACTCATCGGACTTCAGCATCCCAATGCTTGGGCGGTGAAAATCACTGCCACGACACCGGCAAAACCAACCCTTAAGTGTTTGGGCGGTGATTTTCACCACCCTAACACTTAGTCTTTTTCACAAACATTTCGGTGCTCGAGCAGTTATTTTCACCGCTTGAACACCAAACAAACTTCACACTTTGGTGCTCGAGCGGTGATTTTCACTGCTCGAGCACCAAAATCTGCATTTTTTCATAACACGCTGAAACATGATTTTTCTTCAGTTTCACTTCCACCTCGCATTTCACACCTCATTTTCCGCACCATATGGCCAAATCACAGTGAATCCATATCGCTTGCTCATTTCACATTTCCCCATATGGCATGTATTTCCTGAAAACAGTGGATCCGTCATTCTTGCAGTTAATTTCCAAGTTCCATCAAGAGGTCCTCGGAGGTAAGAAAACATTAGTCTCAGTTCCCCTAAATGACAGCTGAAATGCCACCACCATCTCCTAAAGCAAAGGGTAAGATGAAGTATAAGTACCAAGACGTTTTCCCTCCGACCATGGTGTTGTCCAAAGTTGATGAGATCAAGGATATCGAGATCGGTTATCAAGATCTGGAAGATTTCGTAAACAGGATTCAACAGAGGCCATGGGATGAAAATCTAAAGGGCATTGTACATAGTGTTGGCGTTTCAAATCGCAACTCTGGAATGCGTTCTGGAAACAGATAGCTATGTGCAGTAAACTGCTCTTCGAATTAGGAGGGAAAGCTCCCTCTTTTGTTGAGTTGCATAAAGAAAGTAATCTAAACTTCAATACACCTATCTTTTTGGTTCAGCAGCGAGAACACAAGGTTATAGAACACTAGATGTTGTGGCTGAGGTTTTCCCTTTAATGAAACTAGACAGCTACAACTTAACCTACGCTTAAAACGTTTCTACCCTCTCAAGTAAATGCAAAGCAAGAGAGTTTAGAAATGGACGAGTTTGACTTCTGACAAAGATACTTAAATAAGCTATTCTTCAACATACGTTTTAAGGCAAGCTGAAAAAGAGATCATAAAAGCATTACGGAAATACGCGACTTTTATTTCAAGGCAGACAAAGCACGCTCAAGATTTTATTTACTCATACTTCTAACACAAAAGACAAATAGACTGAAATTTGAGACATTTATATCGGGGCAGACAAAGCACGCTCAAGATTTTATTTACTCAAGTTTCTGGAACAAGGATTACAACTTCGGGACAGCAAGTTGTAGCAACATGCTTGCAACATGCGATCAACCTAATTATAATCAACACAACACATGCACTAAACAAGTATTTGCAGCTAAAGAGGCATGCAAACTTGCTCTTTACACAAAGTGAACAACACTAGACGATAACAAACATGAAGGCATAAGCTCAACGATTTTGTTATCACAAGCACGGTTAAACTAAAATGAGCAAACACTGCCCTTATTTATAACTAAGCAGAGGAGTAGGTAACCTTAAAATCTCGTTGCTTTTACAACTACTACTTGTCAACATGCAAGCTTTATTTCTAAATCTAGAAAAGATAAAACATCTAAACCCTAGAAAGCTTTTAAAATGAAAAGTGCCAACTCGTGACAACTTGTTACAATATTTTTTTTCTATCCTCAAAGAATGGAAAAGATTTGAGACAAGAATAGAAAGAAAGCATGGAAGATGCTTCTAGGAGAAAGCAGATTTAAAGCTCGATCACTGAAATAAACCAAGCCAATTTTTTTTTTATTTTTGATTACAATAAGCAGAGCAACTCACAGTCGTTAGGGTTAGCTCTAAACCAAAACAATGCTGAAGCAACTCTAACCAGAATGTACACCAGGATCCCGATGTGGGCAAGGTGTGAGCATTGGTCAGAGGATCTGAACGCTGAAACAGAGCTGGAAGGAACTCTAACCAAGAATGGCGCCAAGAGATGGCGAGCATATGGTCAGAGGATCTTAAATGAAATGCCGATACAAGAACTCTAACCAAGAAATGCGTCGGTGAACGACGAGCATGTGGTCAGAGGGTCCCTATCATCTAATAACTGAAAGCAAGCTCAACACCAAGCATGTGCTACTCAATCCATTACGGAAATGAGGCGACCATAGGGCGGAGATAAAGGAAATACAAAGGCAATTACAAAATGTAAAGATGAGCATTACACATTCATGATAAAGCAAGATTAAGAATTGCTGTCAGTACTACTGCCAGCTTACAATATGTTAGAAATCTTGCCAAAGCCTAGTAATCCAAGTTCTTCAATGCTACAATAATTTGTAAGACTTCCTCAATGCTTGACAAACCTCTCTGGACTCAAACCCCTCACAAATCTGCATTTATCTATGACTGATATAACAGACCAACAACTGAAATGAAGCAATCAGCAACCCTAGAACTCACCAAAATACTCACAACTCACTCAATACTTGCCAGAATGACATGAGACCTGTTGCAATAGAAAGCTATAATGATGGCAATGAGGACTAGACCAAGAAACAACTAACAAATCGAAGTATTCTTTTTTCTAAACACTTGCCAGGCAGACCAGAATGGTATGACCAATAGAGAGAGGTGATTTTGCTTTTAAAAAATAAACATACAATATTAAAATCTGAATCTTTGCAAGAAGGGTCGCCCCTATCAAGGAAACTCAATGAATCAATACCCAAAACAACTGTATTTTTATTTTCGGATTTATGAGTGAAACTACAAATTCAGCCTTGTTATCAGCAACTCCAGAAAATGACATAAAATGCAGTAATCTGAACTACGACAAACTCCAACTACAAAGCAAACCTCACTATAAAAACTCTCAACAATAAGCAAACTTCTCTACTAGGTGCTATCTCTCAAGCACGAAGTCGAGCCAAGGCTAGGAGGCATTCATTCCTCGAAGCAGTCCCAAAGCCATTCCGGCAGCATAACAATATCATAAAACATAAGATAAGAAATGAAGAGCAACTGCCTCCTTATATAGACTTGAGAAGGCTCTCCAGAGACTTCTAGAAGATGCGCCCTAATTCCCTTTTGAATTTGACTTCTTTTCCCTCCAAGTTTGGGCGACCCCTTTTCCAAGGCTAAATTTGACTTTATTCAAAATCATTTCTTCATAAAATAGGTGTCCAATTTCACTTGAGCATTTAGACTTTAGAAAGATCAAAATAAATCATCATGTGATGACCACCCTCCAAGTCCCCTTCTTTAAAACAACTTTTAAGTCATATTACTAGGACAAGGGGTTATTTTTATAAAATAAAACATTATTGACTTAAAATAACTTATTTCTCCAAAATGAACCCCTTAAGCCAAAAATCGGAATTACCTAATGAACTTCCAGAAGAGGAAGGTTGGCTGAGCTGATGCTGATCGGACCACTGCTAAAAATAGCAAATTCGAAAAGTTGCTCGGATCAAAGTGCAGGCGAAACCATTGCGAAGCTCTCTGAAAACCCAGAAGGAATCCAGAATCCCAACAACCAAACTCCAACAAGCAAAACCCTGAATCTTCAAGAGAACCCACCAAACAGTCGGAAACCCTAATTCTGCCTCTAACCTGTCGACAGCGCATCGGGAAAAGGCCATCAATCACTAAAAAGTGTAGTGCTAAAAATGGGGACATTACAATCACATCCGCTAAAAAGCGGGCAACTTCATCTGAAGTAGGAGTGTTGATGCTATTAATAGCAAAATGCCGCTTTTCCAAGATTTCTTCACCATCTTCAATTGATTTCAAGAAATCTTCACTCTCATTGGCCGCTTTCTCGAACCTCGTTGACATCATGGAAATCATCATCATTCTCCCAACACTGCCCTCGCTGCCATGCAATATGCTCTGAAACTCAGCTTGGACTACGTCAAATCCAATGTAGGAACCATCCTCGAGACAATACTGACAAGGAATTGCTGCAACTACTTCTCTGATGAACCTAAGAGTATCAACAACTCTTTGTTTATACGCTGCAAACTCCTCAGATATTCTGACATATGTATTTACATTGAAAAGATGACTTTCTTTCCACTCCAGGATTTGTCTTTTATGTTCTCTCGCCATTGTAGAGCTACAAGCCATCTCTAAATCTGTAATTATGATTTCGTGCATTGGCTTGAACTCGGCTATTAGCTGTTCAAAATCCTGGATACCTTGACGTAAGTCATGAGCCTTGTATCTTAACTGGAAGACCTGTGTCAGGACCTATTTTCCTCTGTTGATGATCTCTTCAATCCACTCATTTGTTTGTTTTCCACAAATAACTAATTGTCTTAACTGCTGCTGATCAGCTGGTGTTTCTAAGACTTGAGGCAGCAACTGAGTTGTTTGTGAGGTGCCTTGGATAAGATTTGATATACATAACCGGAGTTGACGATTTTCAACCTTGAGTGCTGCCTTGACTTCTCCATCCTTTTGCACTCTTTCTTGAATGTTTTATGTTACCATTTTAAACAAACTTATATCAGCATGTCAAGTACTTTTACCAAGGTTTGCTTTGACCATGATAAAATCGTCAACATCCACCTCATCTCTGATTTTATATTCAAGAGGCGTGGTTGTCTCCATGACCATTTCACCCTCAAGATTCTCTCAAAATGCATTTGTTTCTTGGCCTTCTTCTTGGGTGCTTCCTGGTATATGCTAAGGTCATCAACATTCACTTGATATGAAGGCCTTCTTCTTGTCCTTCCCAAGGAGCTCTCAAACCAAGATGTGGTATTTCTATTAACATCCAAGGGAGGAATAATTGTAACATGGGCCTCTATCTCCTCGTCTTCCAAATCAATGTGAATTGGCAAAGACCTAGGAGATGGTAGAGTTTCTTGTATCAAAGGTTCATCATGTTGTACTTCTTCTTGAAGTATGGGCTCAAGTGGAGGAACTTTTGTTTCAGCTGTAGGCTGCTCCTATATAACAATCCCTGTATAATCCAACCTCCTTTTAGCACTCTTTGTTGATCTACTGCCCTTTGTGACCTCTTGAGACTGAACTTTTTCTTTGTTCTTTGGTTGCATTCTTGAAGAAGAGGGAAGAGATGAATGTTTCTTTGGCGGCTCTGCTACTCGAATAGACTCCCTTCTCTTTAGAATCAAGAAAGTCTTACTGTACTCTACCACTTGTCATGTCCTTTCTTCCACTGTGATACATTCTTTATGAGCCCAGTTGACCTGTGGAAGAGGTTGCTGCTCAACCTTATTTCTAGTATAGGCTGGGAGAATTACATCCCCATCATCATCTGACAACCCTTCAATATCTTCTGTTAAGCAATATTTCATCTGATGAAGGGTTAACCTACTGTGACTTCTCCTTCGCACCTCATACTCGTCTCTGCAATTAGCCCAAAAGTCCTCAAGTGTGGGCATATGAGCATAGTTCTAACCAAGTCTAGATGCATAGAAGCCATGGGCATCATATGATCGTCTCTCGCTGAAAGGCTTGAGACCAAATTTGTCTAACTCGTTACCCATTAGTTTAGCTTCCGCGGATGATCTACAAGTGTAAATGCCTAAAGCAAAAGGAAAGCTAAAGGCTGGTTTCTTTTTGTTACGCAGACGGGTGTGAACAACTGATATCTGCCTGAAGAATTCCATGCATACTACCTCATCTGATGGATACCTCGGTAACATAAGTGGAGCTCCTGAATAATCGTACACCCTTAGGTAAGTGAAGGTGGCAAATTGAATAAACCAATCTGCCCATTCTGATATTGCAGCCCTGGCAACGGATGAGATGTGAACATGTAGCTCGTTGTCCAGGTCTCGCACTGTGTAAATCAAGAATGCTTCATTCACCCTTTTGTAATGACGTGATGCAGCAGTGAATTCCAACTGAGTATAGTAGTTGTAGACATGTTGAATGTTTAAAGAACCCTCCGTGTTTAACCCTCTGAATTTACCTTGATAGGCAACCAAGTAGACTAGGTAGGAGACCATGTGAAATGCGTGTCTATGAAAATACTCAGTTATCTGATGATGTAAGCAATCACTGATCAACGTAGGCCAGTCATAGAACTCTGTCTTTTTCATTATATGAGGTATCACGTAGAACATCCAAGGCTGAAACCTTGTTGCATCTGCTTGACCTGTAACTTGATTGAGTAGGGTTATTATGATGGCGAATTCATCTTTGAGCTGTCCTCTTCCAACATCCTTTGGCAATGTAAAATGTTTCTCTTTCAGCCACCTATGTGCAATCTTATTGCTGTACTTATCCTGATGTTCTTCCCATATCCTTTCACATTCTTCCACGTTAATGGTGACACTTCCAGGCCATGGTGGAATGGAGAAGCATTTCTCAATCATGTCTGGTTTTAGGCTGCAAATGATTCTCCCATCAACTGACTGTATCTCCCTTGTAGCTGGATTATAATGCTTGATGCAAGCAATTATGAACTCTAAGCTCTGTACTGAGAAAGGTATGGATGCTGCTGCAAGAAGACTTGAATGGCCAAGATGCCTGATGGTGGTATTGCCTGCATCTTCTAAAGGACGTAAATTGAACACTGGCTTGATGTGATGCAAGTCAGTTTTGGCTGTTTCAATAAAATCGTGGTAAAGCACTGATTTGGTCTTGAACTCTATAGGAGTGTATTCCATTATGAAAGACTTGAAGATTGACAGTAAACACGCCTAGGTTTAGACAAATTTTGGCAAACTTTCTAAATTTAGCTTGCAGATTTTTCTTCTTCCAACGGACGAATTTTTGAGATTTTTTTTGAGATATGGGTTTTGACTAGAATTTCATTACAAGCCAACCCAAATTGTCCGTTTTTGAAAATATGAAGTGAAGACTGAAAAAACAGCAAACCCTAATTTTCCCCAAAAAAGCAGAAAAAAACTGACATATGGGTATTGTTCTTGAGCATAATTTGAATGGACCCAGTAGATTAGATTTTGAAAACCTTGGCTTCTAACTGAAAAAGCAACAACTTTTAGTTTCTTTGAAAAAGTTGAGGTATGGGTTTTGTCCAGAAGAAGGTTTAGCATAGACCCAGAAGACTAGAAATGGATGAATATGAAGTTTTCCCTGACATGCAAAATAAAAGCAGTTGCTGCAACTTAGAGAGAAATCTTCAACAATTTGTCCAGAAGATAGAACAAAAATGGATCAGCTTGCTGAAATTTGACAGTATAGGCCTTCTTCTTCACAAATTCAATGTTCTTGATGAGAAAATATGAAAGAGGAGGTCTTCTTTGATTGCTGATCTGAAAATCTATGAGAAACCAGCAAGTTAGGGTTCTTGAATCTTGAAAAATATACGTTTGAAGCTGCTGCTCTGTTTCTCTTTGAAGGCACCTGCAAGAAAATATGAAAAATAATACATAGAGGTGTCCTTAAATAAGTTTTTGCTTTGAAAATAGCTTCTCAAACCCTAATCTTGAGAAAACCCTAAACCTAATTCATGCCTTGAGCAAAGGTGTCTTTCTCTTCTCTTTGAAATTTTGAAATTTTCAAAAATAAACTAAGGCATGAAGAAATGGGCGCCCTTCTTGAGGTATGGCACCCAGTCTCCCCGGACTTAGCCAAATTTCTATCATTTTCAACTTTTGTTCACTTTCTGACCCTGCTTCAGCTCTGTCTCCCGGCCTCTGGATTTATCCGATGAACGAATTGATTCTTCCATCGCGGAGCCTGATCACATCTAACAACTTTGTTCTGGAGACGTCATCTGCTAAAAACTTCATTTGTCCCTTCGAAATGTCAAGTGCCTATCCTTGATAAGGGCGCCCATTTCTTCTAGTGTTAGCCATTTTCATGATCTTCAATCTTTATGCTTGTCTTCTGACCTCAGATGATTTCACTATTTCGGGTGTTGTACTTGTCAGATTGACTGGCTATCAAGTTCATTAGACAGCTGAGATGAATCAGGAAGGGGTCTTCTGGATCACTCATTTTTGGAAACTGACTTCTAGTGGCCTTAAACCTTGGGCGCCCTTCTCCTTCAGGGGCGCCCATAGCTTCTAGTGTTAGTTTTTATTTTTGAATTTTCACTGTTGCTTTCCACTTTTTGCCATTTCTCACACTTTTTCACCTCTGTTTGCCTGGCGATATCTGATGACTACTGACTCTGACGGATGAGCTGACGGATTCGTTGGAGAGCTGGATCTAGTCTGACGAAGTTATGCTGGAGGAGTCTTTTGCAAATTTGGCCATCTGCTATCTCAAAATTTTGGGCGCCCTTCTTGAGGTATGGCGCCCATCTTATCCAGACTTAGATTTTATTTCATTTTCTTCATCTTCAAAGTTTTAAATTACCTCTTTCCGTGGCTCCTGTTCGTATTGAATTTGCCAGTGACTGGATGATCTAACGAGCATGCCAACTTATTTGTTGCGGAGCTAGGATGATTCTGAGCAACATTGACTTGGAGATAAAAAACCCTGATTTTGACTTTTAAACTCTTGAAAAGTTGGGCGCCTTTCTCCTTTAGGGGAGCCCATGGCTGGCAGTGTTAGAAATTTTAATCAACTTTTCAATTTTACCTTGTAACACGTGTTTCCATTGCCTTTGATTGCCAAGATGGAAATTTTTCCAAGGCATGGAAACATGGGCGCCTCTTCTTGATAGGGGCGCCTGAAATTTCCAAACTTAGATAAAATTTGACATTTTTCAGTTTTTTAACTTCCTCAGCCTGTTCCTCGTTTCTCGTGCACATTGTTCATCGACAGTCTCTGTTTGATGCTCGAACGCTTGATTCTGACACCTGGCAGCTGATTGACCTCCATTGATGACCTTGGATCTCCGAAGCAACTTCTAGAAAAGTAGAATAGACCCAGTAGAGTAAAGCTGACCTTTTTGTGATTCTGACTACACCAGTTTGGTGAGGAAGTATTTTGAGCCAATCAAAATCAGTCTTAACTCTAACGGCCAAACTTTTTATTTTTAGAAATTTTCTATTTTTAGAAAACATTTACAAGTATCCATTTCGTAAGAAACCCAGAAAAACCCAAAAAAAGTTTCTACTTTTAGAAAACAGCTAAAAATAGAAATTTTCCTAAAATTTAGGGATGAAAAACTAAAATCTGGGTATTTTAGGTTTGATCTTTTTGAACCGATCCATATTGTCAGATTTTGAAAATTTCAAGTTTATGACTCCCATGCCAGACATACAGACCCCCATTTTGACCTTTTCTAACAGATTTAACAGTATCTCGACTCAATTCTTCAAAATGCCTAAGTGTAGCGAAATTTTTAATTTGGGGTACAACACATAGCAATCTCCATATGGTATCCACTTTACAACTTCCGCTTATCACACTGAGTTTGTGCTTCAAGTTGTTGCTCACTATATCCAAGAAGATAGAACTATGAGAGATTCTGCAGGTCAGGTCGTGATGAGGCTTGACGGTGAATTTTTTGATATAGTCTTCAAAGTTCCACAAATGGAACAGTACACACCCATCACAATTTAGAAGGCTCAAGAGATATTCGACAATGATTCAATTAGGGCCAAGACATTGATTAACACACAGTGGTTGAAGACTCCTCGACATGCTATATCTAGATGGCCTAAGGGACTTCTCCGAAGTGACTTCAAGGAGGATGTGAGAGACATGATCACCTTGTTAAGCAGAGTTAAGGGCTTACCAAAATCCTCTCATTTTCAAGATTGGATGTATGAATACATCCAGATCATCAGAAGGAGGAAAGTACATATTGATTAGGGAACATAGATCAGTCATGAAATCCATGAGCAGTTGATTAGGGTGCCCACCACCCTAAAATTCTATATGACTTCTTTCTTGGTGTATGCGGCTGCAGTTATGAGGCAGTTTCCAAGTTTATCTACCAAAGGTAATGAACATTCCACTCATATATATGATTACTACTACCAATTAAACCTGAGGGAAAGCTTCCACCACTTTAGGAGAGTTACACTTTTGACCTGACGCTGGAGAAGAAAAGAATATCAGATCAAGCCTACAAGGCGGTCAGCAAGGTTGGGTGTGTTTTTCTACAATTCCCAACCTTTACTTATATAAGAGTAGGTTGTTTCACTGGATGCCCTTACATGCTTCCCACGTACCCCTCAGACAAATGGGTCCTCATGGAGTTGTGCAGGCAATTGATTTCAATGCACAAAGAACGACAAAGGATACATAAGCGAGGTTTTAAATT
Organism: Sequoiadendron giganteum; assembly: GCA_007115665.2. Taxonomy (NCBI): domain Eukaryota; kingdom Viridiplantae; phylum Streptophyta; class Pinopsida; order Cupressales; family Cupressaceae; genus Sequoiadendron; species Sequoiadendron giganteum. The sequence continues at coordinate 902,491,833 of CM021100.1, read as the reverse complement.
TCCCCTAACCATTGGCAGGTATACAATCAAAAGTGTACAGAAGGCTAAGAATGTTTCAGCAGAAATGCATATAATGACTATCAAGACCTACAGGTACAGTCATGACTTTGACTTTAGAGATGTAAAGAAGAAACTCAAGAAAGGTCACAACCACGTTTATCATTTTGAAGACATACGGGCAGAATGTAGAGATGAAGAAGATATCAGTAAGATGGATTTATGTAGGTTGACAGTTGAACAAATCAGGGCCCTCAATATAGCGGATTTGCTTGAAGATTTCACAGATCCAGGAGACATCCTAAATTCTCCTATGATGAAGATACCATCGCTGGGAAGCCTTTACCTTTGGTGCAATGGTCCAAAAATGAATGTACTTACATGAGGGAAAGGCTAGCCCCTATTCTACACAACACAACAAAATGGCTTCATAAGCATGGCCATCAAATGAAAGCCTTTAAAACAGATTCTGAAGGTGAACCTCCCAAAGAAAAATCTAGTCCACAGCCAGAATCCTCCGCCAAAGATAAATAGGCCGCGATTCCCTCTTCATCCTGAAGAGGGCCAAGGATCAAGTTCACTATGGGAAAGAATACTCCACAAACCATTGAAATACGAGAAACAAGAGCTACCACATCATGTGCAAAAGGGAAGGATCTTGTTTCCAAGGAATTATCCTCAGATGAGGAAGGAGGAGATACAGAGTTTGAATCTGAAGAATCAGAAGATGAAGTGTCTGGAGAAACAGAATCAAATGAAGAAGAAGGACAATCTCATGAGAAATCTCATGAAGAAGTAGAGGAATATCAAGAGGAAGAGTTCAATCAGGATGAGCAGATTTTGTCCCCTCTTCAGAATGAAACTGAAGAAATCCCAGTATCTTCACTAGACCAGGTCCACCTTCCTCACACTCCTTCAACACCTAAAACTCCTGTTCCTCCCATTCCTTCTTCTCCTCTTCCTACCATAGTTACAGGAGTAGAAGATGTTTCTTCCCCACAGCAGTATCAACTGTGTCAGTTTCTTCTACAGTTGTCTGAACACAAACTATCCATGTTCTATCCAGTTCGCCGGTTTCTATCCCCAGTTTGTCATCCCCATCTTTTGACATTTCTTCGGAGGCTGAATTTAACAGATTCATGGATGAATCTTTGCAGATTCAGCTTGGTGTGCAAACAACTGGGCCTATAATGACTACCACAGCGCCCATAGTTACTATCTCAGCTATTTCTCAAGGAGCCCCATCAGCTCAGGAATTAGCAGTACCGGGAGACATATATACTTCTTCCCTCCCTCCTTGGTTGGTGTCACAGGTCCCTAAGTGGAAGAAGCAGATGATCTCCCCTGATGAGCTGGACCTGGAAGAAATACCTCCGCCCAAGATCAAGGAAAAGAAAAAGGCTAAGGTTCTGTCAAGACTCCATGTTGATAAAGCTGGCCAGAAGTTTGTTGAAGTAGGTTTTCCTTCACAACAAGAGGGGGATGTGAGTATGGAAGATTATACTGTGCAAAGGATACAACTTGGGAAGGTAACTAATGAAAGTGCTAAAGCAGACACCCAAGTAGTACTAGATGCCCTTGCAGGGAGGCTTGACAAGATGAAGCAGGCCAAGAATCTTTATAAAGAGAAGGTTGAACGCTATGAAAACATTATGAGAAACATAGTGGGATCTTCAATTGGTGATACCCAATCTATGACTTTAGTGAATGTTGAAGAACCGGCTGTACAAAAGGCAGAGAAGCTTGCAGCCAAGGGTAAAGTGTTGAATGATTTTATTGATGAAATCATAGATCACGGGTTACAGGTCATCACCATAGCAAGTGAGAAGAAAGTACAAATAGCCCAGCTTCAAACTGAGCTTAATAAAGAGGAAGAATCACTTGCAAAGGAGCTACGAGAAATGGAAAGGGCCTTATCATCATGGCTGAAAATGAAAGAGTCCAAGATCAGCAAGTTGGTGAAGAATGGAGTTATACCTGATAAAGATAAATATGTGGAGGTGAAAGAATCACTCAATCATAAAATACAGGTATTAAAGTTTTTAGCTGATGACATTCACCAGGTGCAGGAGGATGTAGAAGGTTACCGGGTTCTTCTGATAAATGGAATGGAAGAGTTACCAAGTGATCTCCTTGATGATGACCACACCTTTCTTCCTCTCAGTGAGATAATTCAAGTGTTCAAAGAGGCCTTCATGAAGGTGTTGGATGATAAAGGTTTTTCAAAGAACACCATGCATACTATATGTGATCTACGGCTCTGACTTGACTGTTTTGTTGTGACCTTTTTCACACATCACCCCATCAAGATGGGGACCCCCTAAATTTTGCTCCATTCTGGTCTTTTGGCTTTGGTTCGCTCTCTCTCTGGTCTCTGGTCCTTCCGGGGATGTCCTGTCGTTTGACCCAGGTTAAAGTATTGGTTAAGTCTGTGTAATTAGGGTTTTCATCCTTCAGGCTTATTAAAGGTCAAATTGAGTTATAAAATTGAAATCTAAGCTTAGTGCAGCAGTCAGAAGACTTCCAGCAGAGTCCCCCTAAATTTTCACTGTATTCCGGCAACTTACTATTTTTAGTAAGTATTCAATTTGGGACTATTTTATTGAGATTTTGGAATTCTGTCAGTTCCACTGCATCCGGGTAACATCAAGCTGCCTACACGTAAATTTTGAGCCAGATCAGACGACTTGCTATTTTTGGCAGTTCAGGCTTCAAGAGCCATTTTCTGGGTTTCCACATGAGCTTTTCAGATGCATGTCTGGAGAATCCTTCTGGGTTTTCCAAAACCTTCGCAGTGATGTAACATGCAAACCAAGACGACCACTTTCAGAGTTCAGCCTTCGGAGGCTATTTTTAGGGTTCGCATGCAGTGTTTTTCAACGCATGTCGGGTTTTTCTTTATGGGTTTTTCGAGAGCTTCGCAACAAGGTGACATGCAAGCGGAGAAGATCAAGTTTTAAGGACTTACTATTTTTAGCCAGTGCATGCATGCAGACCAGTTTTCTGGGTTTTTCTGGGTTTTTTGAGATCCCATGGGCAATATGACATGCAAAACCATCCGGCAGTGGATGAGTCACTTTTTCAGGCAGTTTCTATTTTTAGCAGGTACACTCTGGCAGCCGCCCCCAACACTCCAGTTCAGCAAACAGAACGACATGCAGAAGGAACGAAGTCAAACGGAGACCGTTCGGGATACATACAAGTCAAATTAGGGTTTCCACTTTTATAGGGGGTAAAATCCAAAAATAGCCGAAACGAAGCACCCCACCAATGTCAGCACACTTCAAGGTACCTGCTGGCAAAATTTGAGCGAAATCGGAGAACTTACTATTTTTAGTAAGTCAGGGCACGGCTATAAATAGCAGGTCTGCACCCGAGGTTGGCATCAGAGTGACCCTCAAGCTATCAAGATCAAGCGTTGCAACTTTCAGGCAAAACGGAGCTACTGAAGTCAGAAAGTCAAAACTTACTATAAATAGCAGGTGGCTATAAATAGCAGGTCAGGGCAGAGGACTGGCAAAACAGGTTCACCAGGCAGAGAAGATCATATGATGAAATTTTCAGGCAAAACGGAGCCTTAGAGGTTGAAAATCAAGGGACTTGCTAAAAATAGAATGCGTAAACAAAGGCAAGCAGAGGCATGGAAAATATTCTAAGTGTGGGAAAATGAAAGTTTCAAGGGTGAAATGCGCCCTCAAGAGAAAGTGAAAGCTCACCTCATGAAATGCGCCCTCATCTTGAAGCTACCCCATCAAAATGCGCCCAAGGAAGATGTTGCTGGAGAAAAGCGGCTAAGGCATTGAAGATAGAAGTTCACCCTATGAAAAAACGCCTAAGTGTTCAAGTGAGAGCTTGGCCTAGTAAATGCGCCCAAGGAAGATGTTGCTGGAGAAAATTTCCTAAGGCAACGAAATGAAAGTGGAACCTATGAAATGCGCCCTCACCTTGAAAGGATATTCTAAGTGTTTGAAAAATTTCTAAGTGTTAAGTTGAAAGCTCAAGACCCCATATGCGCCCAAGGCAAGATAAAGTGGCTAAGACTTGGAGAAATTTCTAAGTCAAGAAAGTGAAAGCTCAAGACCCCATATGCGCCCAAGGTGTAAAGTGAGCTTGATGAAATTTCCTAAGGCAACGAAATAAAAGTGCCTAGTGGAAATGCGCCCTCAAGGTAAGTGGTGATGGAAAATTCTTCTAAGGCAATGAAGTTGAAAGCTTCCTAGGCAAAATGCGCCTTCACTTGAAAGTCTCACCCCTCAAATGCGCCCATGATAGAAATCAAAGCTCCACTAAGGAAATGCGCCCAAGGTTGCTGGAGACTTAAATTTTAATTTCTAAGGTACAAAATGAAAGTGGGTTATGTAAAATGCGCCCTCAAGGAAGAGAATGTTAATAAAATTTCTAAGGCATGGAGATTTTAATTAAATAAAATAAAAATGCCAAGGGGAAATATACGCCTAAGGGGGGTGAAGATTTAAATTTTCTATCACGTGTGTGAAGTGAAGAATGTCTAAGGCGTGGGAATTAAAAATTGAATGAGATCAAATACGCCTGAGGGAGAAAAGGATTTTAATAAAATTCCTAAGTCATGGAAAATAAAACGCCAGAAGTATGAAGATGTTCGAAATTTTCCTAAGTGAAACAAGTATTTCACTAGATAGAAATACACCCTTGGCATGAAGAGTTTGAGAGACGATATGAGAATTTTCCAGACATTTCAACGGGGTTGACAACTTGATGAAATATTTTCTAAGTGAAAATTTAAATGAACCCGTTTAAAGTACACCCATGAGTCGAGAAATTTTAAAATTAATTTCCTAAGGGAAATTTTAATATTTTCAGAGGAAACTCGTTTTGCCTAGATTATTTTCCTGACGGAAGTTAAATCTCAGAGGGTGAATTATTTCGAGCAGGCGAATAATTTTTAATCACCCGGAGTTGAACATTTTAATGAGAGAATTTAAAATGTCTAAGGCAAATTTTATGAAATTGAGGATTTAAATGGCAGACATTTTAAAAGTTGGAAATGAATCTACAACTCCCACGAAATTTTTCGAGTTGAATTTATTTAAACACTGCGAGATTTTAAAATGGAATTTTAAATCAAGTCAAGTGATTTTTCTCGCGAGTTGTTTAAATCACCAAGAGTTAACTGGCAGACTAAGAGGAAAATTCGAAATTTGAAGAAGAAGGAATCATTATTAAAGGCAACTGCCATAACGACCGGCTGACGACTAGCCCACTACTGCGCTTGAATTAGAAGATTCCGAACGAAGAGAGTGGAAAATTGATGAAGGTGCTAAAAATAGCCCCAGCACTACTTAGCAGGATTCTCCGAGAAGAGTTATTTAAACAATCTCTTCTCTCATTTCTCCTCACATTGTTTCGAAGTTGAAGTTGCTGAAGAAGTTCTTGAGAGATTGAAATATTTTCCAAGTGGTTGAGGAGAGAAATTCTTGGAGAGTTTATTTTATTTCGGAGTGTTGAGTTGCTGAAAGTGCGAAGTGCTGGAGAAATTTTCATTTGCCGAGACTCTTTCTTTCGAAAAGCTGAAAGTGTGTTGCTGCAATTTCGAAGTTGAAGGTTGAAGTTGTTTTCCGGAGTTGCTGGAAGATTTATTTGTTGAAGTTGCTGCAGAGTGTTGAGTTGCAGAAATTTATGTTGTGCTGGGGATTTATTTCGAAATTGCTAAGTATTGAAGTTGCACAAAAGTTGAAGCTTGCTGCGGATTTTACTTATTCAAGCTGCTAGAAGTTGAAAGTTGCTGAGGTTGACGAAGTCAAGACAAAGGATTTAATTCGCTTTGTGCTGAGAAAGTATCCACATTGCTGAAAGTTGGTAGTTGGCTGCAATTTTCTCCGCCAGTCGGAAGTGCAGTCGTTGAAAGCTTCTTTATAAGCTTGAAGTTTTTTATACAGTACGAGGTTTGGAGTTAGTAATTTATGCTGAGAGTTTTTTATTTTCAAAAAGCTAACTCCACATTCGCAGCCGTCTCGGAGGTTACTTCATTTTATTTAAGAAAAATCTGCAGCCTAACTTATTGATATTCTATTTTATTTTGCAGATGGCCCGAGCAAAGGATGTTGCAGGAACAAGTAGAGCCGCAGGCAGAGCTGCAAACACTGAAGCAGGCAAGGCTGGCTCATCCCGGCAGGCAATGATTAAAAGGCTCGCTAAGCCATTTCTCCCAAAGTCAGCAATAGTTTCAAAGTTGGCAGGATTAAATGACACCAACCTTGGTTCATTTAATCTAAATGCACTCAAATCGAGGATGTTCGGGCTAGGGGGCCATCAACCATCAGTCACGGCACATAATATAATGAAGCGTGGAATCTACGCAGCTGCTAGTTTTCCGCCAGCAATTCAGTGTCCGGAGCTAATTATGGAGTGCGCCAATCACTACAAGCCAGAACGTAGGACGATTGTCTCTCCGGATGGTAAACTGCTCGCCAACTTCACACCGGATGCCATCGGAGAGGCATTTGGGATTCCAACTGCTGAGGAGATGTTATACAGAACAAATAAGAGGGCAGACAAGATGTACTCTTCCTCTTTCGAAAGAGTCACTGCAGTCATCAACAGAGTTTGGATGCAGAAGCCGAGGCCACCCCGCACTAAGCTCCCAAAGCAGATAATTGCCGAGGACGTGAAACAAGAATACTGTGATTTGATAATGATGTTGAGCCGGGTAAATGGGAGTGCATAGGCTTACATTTTCGAGCCTTGGATGTTCTACTTCATCGAGATCATCTTGGAGGGAAAGGAGTGTGTCGATTGGGCTAGGATGATTAGCAACCACATCGATGAGCAATTCAGGAGCTTGAAGGTGACGAAGACTTTCTACATGAGCTCATATGTAATTTACATGTTGGCCAGAATGACTAAGTACAGAGGGATTTCGTACAAGGAGCCAATCGGCTGTGCCCCTGGTCAATTCAAAATCCATGAAGCCTGCACACAGCTACATTTAGCTAACATTGCCAACTATAAACGGGCAAATGATGCATTCACAATGCACATCGCGAGGACACTTCAGCAGAGGACGCAGCAGAGAATATCTAAAGAAGCATAGACACTGATTGAGGAATATGGGTATTGGCTCATCCAATTCCCGAAATTCACATATATTAGGCTGCAGGGGTTCACTTCGTATCCGTATCGGTTACCACGATACCCCACTGATCACATAGTAATGCTGGAGGTATCTAGGCAATTGATTGCCTACGATAAGATTCAGAAAAGGAAAAAGAAGGGTGGACTTGATTTCCCTATCACCATAGGGAATTCCATTGAGGTGTGTCCCTCTTTGCAGGCAGCCCGAGAGGCAGACGACGAGCTGCAATCTTATCATTTGTCATATCACACAGGCAGGCAGGATTTCGATCGTTACAGGAACATCCGGATGATACAGAACGTTGAATACTGGCACAGAGCTCATCTGGAGGACTTTTGGGCAAATGCAGTGGATGAGGCTGAGATAAGAAGAAGGATGTTTTCCAGACTTCCTCTCAAGTTGATTAGAGAATGTGAGATTATTCCAGTTCCCGACCAGGTGGAGGAGGATGTCAACGCCATGCAACCCGACTATGGGTCAGTTAGGGATACTCCTGTCCCACCACCTGATTGGTCCGAGCCAGAGATCATGGACTTGGACACTCTTTCTATCCCGGTGATGACTTTTACCAGGACTTGGGTCGACAGACATGTATGCAGACTCAAGAGCAAGTCGATCGCCCTTACTTATAGCTTGATGGGTGACCCAAGACCGTTATCGGTAAAAAAGGGGAAACAAATTGCTCAGACATCGAGGGCACAAGTGGAAGTGCCAACCCAACCGATACCGCTGAGGATAGAACAAGCATCACCCGTGCACTCACAAACTCAGTCTTCGAGTTTGAGAGTGGTTTCATTATTTGCCGATCAGAGGGCAGGATTAGAGGAAGAGCGAGGACTTGAGGAGGTAGATCAGCCCAACGCCCGGGAATCAGCTAGTGTCAGTTTATCCAGGGGCGGCCAACATGAGGAGGAAGAGGAAACAATGGCCGACACACATTTTCAGCAGATGTTGGACACTGCTTTGGAAGAAGAGGAAATCACAGAACAAGGGACCCAAGGGTCGGGAGATACCCAGCTTATAGAGGAGGATGAGCCCGAGCAAACCAGTGCAAGAAGGGAGGAAGTGCACGAGATGGAGGCAACAGAAGAACAGCCCCTTGTCATTTGTAATCCACAACAGACAGTGCCTGATTGGCTTTCCGACAGAATGAGGAGAGAACCCGAGGATGATACGGATCCGGCCATTGAGATGGAGGAGTTCCTCAGGAGGATCAGTGCGCCACCAGAGAAGAAAAGGGCCCGAAAGTTTTCAAAGATCTCGACCGACGAATCAGGCTCTCGCACGCTTCAGGTGGCTATTCCGAGGGAAGATTGTGATCGAACCAAGGAGAGGCCTGAAAATTATGTGATCACCACAGTAGAGTTGGGTCGTCCTACGGGAGCCCAAGTTATCGAGGAGTTCGATAACTCCTATCAGGCATTGAAGGATCAGTTGCTCCGCACAGAGGGGAAGTATAAGAAATTGAAGAAGGAGCACAAAACCTCGATAGGATACGTACAAAATCTAGCACATCCAGGTGAACCAGCAAACCCAGCAGTGGAACGTCCATCAGAGCTTCCGAAGGAGTCAGTTGTTGCCTTAGAGGATTTGAAGAAAATGGAAACGGAGGCGGACAAGTGGGTTAGCTGTGTTCATACTGAGACAAGGAAATTCATGGAGGACCTTGCCGATGCTTATCGACAGGCCTCAAATATTTTGGCACGGATGGATATAGTAGATCAGGCCTGGGGTGATACTCGCATCTATCAAACGAAGACTGTACTTCGTTTGGGGGCTTTGATGCATATACCTCTAGAAACCTTGGTGGATGGAGGTGTAATTCAGAGAGGTGATAGGTATGATTTCACCAGTTGGTACTCCTCGGTGGTCACAGGCCGTGGATTTCATGACGCAGCAAGGGCAGATTCAGCTAAAGTGAGGAAAGCAATGGGCAACATCTTGGGGGGAGTCCTCAATACATTAGAAGCCATATTTGCTAGAAAGTTGGTCCCAGAGGAGATAACTGCTGATGGCTTGAAAAGTAGACTGCCTCCATTCTTCTCAACTGCGAGGTCACTTGTCCTGGATGACTTTGAGAATGTCTCCACATTCTCTAGTATAATTCAGCATACCCAGGACGCCTTGGTGACATGGAGAAAATCTTACATCAGATACGGACAGACGGTAGCAGTCTTGGAGTTCCAGCTCAACCATATTCCACCGATCTCTACACAGGAGGTTGAAGCAGTATTGGCCCGGTTGATCGAGTTTGCTATCCGGGAGAAGGCCAGTGGGAACGCGCTGCTTGATGAGGATCTTCTTGATGATGGTAGTGGGCATTAATTGCTCATTATGATTCCTGCAGGGGAGTGGAGAATATTCTGTGCATTCATTGCCCACTCCTCTCTGTGGCGGTTTTTTAGGGCAGAAACCCTAATCAGGGCATAGGTGGCTTGATCTGAGCCCTTCATTGTAATTTGATCTAAACCGTCCACTGAATTGGACTTGTTATAAAAGGGGCATCCCCCCTCATTTGTAATCTATTAGAATTAGAGATAGAGATTAGAATTGGAATTGGATCAGAGCTAGAGAGTAGAAGGCATTTAGCTTAGAAGTTAGCTTTAGATTGAGGAGGGAAGAAAACTTTCCTTTGAAAGTTTTGTAAAAGGTTGTTGTGAACACTTTTCATAATATAAGGAGTTTCATTGCTTGGTGATTTCTTCTTTGTTATGAGTAGCTAGCAAGGCCATTTCGTCTTTCCAATTCAAGGTAGATAGAGTAAAGTAGATTTCTATTTCATGCAAGTAGTTGTTAATTGTGGAGTGTGGCGTTGTGATTTAAGCATATCTTCTTCATCCATACCACTAGCGGGCTTACTGATGGTAAGTTCGCCTTGCGTGGTCAACTGGAGTATCAGCACTTAACTTCGATTATGGTTCATATGTTTGTATGCGTCGTATTGACGGTATGAACGTGTTGCGTCATAGTTTGAACACTTTTCTCATCCTTTGAAGATTGCACCAACTTTGTCGGAGTTGTTCGAAAGGAGACAAAGCAAAGTTTGGTTTGAAGATTGTTTAAGTCGATCCTCGTCCTCCACCCTTTAGAAGTAGATTTGTAGAATCCCTATCCCTATCCCCTTTAAATTCTGCATTTTCCGAGTCAGTCTAGATACCAGAACATATTGCCAAATCATTCATGTCCTAATTGCTTCACAGTCGAACAACTACGTAAGTCCCCTTGAAATAACCAGCAAAACACATCAACCAACTGCGTCTATTCGCGATAAAAGGAACCTTGGAGTCGAACACATGAACTTTCAAGCAATCTTAGCATGTGGGACACTTTGATCAAGAGAGAATAGAGTGACCATTGGGCAACTTTATTCTGTGCTGGCGCTGTCATAAAAAGCACGTCAACATGTTTCAAAGCTCATTTGCAAAGGTGTAAGAAGGTTTGTTCATCTGCTAAGAAGATGGTTACCAAAATACACACTCTTGTAGATTATACGGTTGGGCCAGATGAAACCTTCCTACAGGAGACTGGAAAGAAATACGAAGACTTTCGCGCCCAGAACAAAGAACAATAGTCTTCTTTTTGTCTCTAATGTTCATCAATTTTGATGTTCCCTACTTTGCATATAGTAAATAGTTTTTGACATCTAAAATGTCTTTTTGTAAAATGTAATTACACCGAAAATATATGTAATTACATAGAAATAAATTACACTTAGTTAGATTAGGGTTTCCCATTTTTCTCAATTGATTTCCTAATTTTGCTCTTCCCTCTTTTCTATAAATAAGAGGGATTTCTATTGTAATGTTTACCTTTTGATATTTTGCAATGAAGTGCTGCTCCTTTGAAACAAACATTGAAGCTTTGTATTCAATTTTGGGAATCTAGATCTAATCAATAAAGATGAGGATTGCATACCAGACTTTGTGTTGGAATCGATTATCTTATGGTTTGATTATATCGGCGGTGATTAGTGTATGAGATCTAAAGGGCTTCAAGTAGTTTATTTAAACTTTGTGTTACATTTATTATTTGGATTTGTTTATGTATGAATGTTTTGGTTGAAAGATCTACAAGACTTTGTGCTTGTAATCGGTCATTCGGTTCGGAGAATTGCTATATCTAAGAAGACTTTGTGCTTCTAATATGACAAACGATACTTCTGCAGATCCAACATTGAAAAAGCTACGGAACGACTTTGTTCCTTCGTGAGCTTTCCCTTTTCCTTTTCTTTTTGTTATTATTATAAATCATACCTGGTATCTCTACGCTTTGCTTTGACAAGATAGAGATATCGGCATTATTGTTGTTTGTTAAGTTTCAAGTTATCAAATCTAGAGCTTTCCATCGTGAAGCATTGTAAACATCTTCTCTGAAAAAAGAGAGAAGTATGAATGTAACACATCCCCCCCCATTTCATATGTATAGTGTACATTTTGTAAGTATTTCGTTAGTTTTACAATAGCTTCTATTAGCAGTAAGAAGGGCGCCTCCCCTTTTTGAGAGGAGAGATTATATCTCGCATAGTTGTGGCTGAAGTCTAGATAGCGTAATCTTTTGAAATGTTGATTACATTATTTTCACCCAACAGTTTTTTTGGCGACTCCGCTGGGGAATGAATCGCGCAATCCAAGCGTGACGCTTTTGATTGAAGTGAATATGCTTTCCAGTTTCTTATTGTATCTTGTAAATTTTTCTCTATAAATCTTCATCTTTTTCAGATCTACATTCTGGCGGACCGAAGCTATACACGAAGTTTGAGGGCTCAAGGAGTTACAGATCCTCTATTTGAGGAGTTACTGCAACGTAATTTTCCTTTTACTCCTTCACGAACGAGGTCGTCGTTGCAACGTGCTACGAGTTTTCCTCCGTGAAAAGAAAGATCTATTTTCCCACCTATTTGGTCTATCTACAACAGACATCCAACTCAAGCATCTATCGTGGAACCAGTAATGGCCGCACCAGTTGCCGGATCATGGGGAAATGCCTTTGGTCCCCTTCGTTTGGCTGCACCGTTGCACGATCTCCCCTGTGTTTCAAGGAAACATCTCCTGAAATTCACCGGCAGCGACAAGCAACAGCCTGATGAACACATCGCTGCATTCTACATTGTTTGTGGCGTTTTGGTCATTGAACACGAAGATGTTTCTGTGAGGCTCTTCATCGAATCCCTCCAAGGGGTTGCTACAGAATGGTTCTACACTCTTCCCAATGCTTCGATCACTAGCTGGGCTACTCTCCGAACCAAGTTTGAGGAGAGATTCAAGCCCGTCGGAGATGCGCATGCTTTGTTAGCACAACTGACAACCATGCGGAAAGAGGCTCATGAACCTATGAGAGAATTTGTGGCAAAATTCAACAAGTTGGTGACACGGATCCCACAAGATGCTAAACCAACAAATCACAACTTGAAGTGCTTTTTCATCAATACCCAGATACCCAAGGTAAGTTTCTTCTTACATAGGAAACTCTTGCGAATGTTGAAGCGGCACAGCAATTAGCTACAAGCCTTGAAGATGACATGATCCTAGTCGAAAAGATCAGAACTAACGGCAACTCCAACACCAACAAAAGGATGCAAGCGCTAGGATCTTCAGCATCCAATGCCATCACCCCTAGCACCAATTCCAACTTTACAGATCCTATGGTGCAACGGCTGGCAAATGAGCTCCTCTCTTTGAAGAAGCAAGTTGCCAACAACAATACCAATTACAAGGACGTCCCAAGAAGGACTCTCCCTAACTACGCCGGAAACAAACTCAAAACCATCTTCCTGCACCACAAGGTAGGCTCGCTCTTGAAGCTCCACCTACCAATGTTGCTGCAAGATATTACGAAGTTGAATAAGAGAACTATGCTCAACCAGATTATCTTGAAGAAAAAAACACCGATCTTTTCCAAGAGGAAGAGACAGAATCGGCTGGCGACTCCAAGATCAGCTATTTGCAGATAACAGATGAAGAAGAACAAGAAGACTTGGTGGCAGACACTTACGTTGTCTTTACGCGGCATCAACAAAGCCAACTTGACAAAGCTCAAGCTGCTGCTCCTCCTGAAAAGGAAAAGCCGCCCGTCACGATTGCCAAAAGAGGATCTCCCCTCCCTTGGCAACCTAAAAAAGCAGTAAACCCATAGGCTAGTGCACCACGTTCCTCAACTCCAACTCCCGCTGTCCCCAAAACTAATCACCCGGTTCCAAAGACCAATATGCCTTTCATTAAACGGATTAGTGAAGTCACTACATCCAGTTTACAAAATTCTTTCCAAGCCTTTGACATTATCGACCATGCAAAAAAGACCAAGGTTCAAATGTTTGAGTCGGAATACCTCAAAGCTAATCCTAACCAATTTGACAGACTTATCCAATTCGTTAAGGATCAAGGTATTACTCCAACTCAAGATTCACCCCCTGAGGTCCTAGTCGCTCCTAAACCTAAGGCGCCTCAGAATAATTTGGTATCTAATCCCCCAACTGCTTCTGGATGCATTGATCCATTTTTTATCTCCTTGCTAGTAAATGGTTTCAAACTAAGTAATTGTGTCATAGATTCTGGTGCATCTGATAACGTGATGCCCGCCAAAGTAGCCACTACCTTGGTTCTCGAAATGACCAAGACTTTTAGCCTTTGCTTCTCTATGGAAAATAAACAAGTGCCCTTGATCGGTCAGATCAAAGACGTGCAATATGCATTTGCCGCATATCTCGATAAAAAGATCAAAATGATAGTCCTAGTGGCTGATGTACTAGCCTCATACGGAATTCTCCTCGGACGCAATTTCTACAAAGATGTTGGGGGAGAATTAGTATGGATATGTCTGAAGCTAGAATACCAGTAAAGGGCGTAATTCAAAAGCTCATCCCTGAGAAGGAAGCAAAATTCTCAATGACCCAATCAGATGATCCAAGAGCCCAGATCCCGTTTGAATCTTCAGGAATGGGGACTTATTATCTTCAAATGCAAGAGGTTGGTGAATCTTCGACAACACATGAGTTGGAAAGTGTTGAATCTCTTTCTTTGACAAACGAATCATCACCAGATGATTCGTCAACATCAGATCCTGAAACTCTGTCGGATGACGAGTTTCCCAATTTTGACACCGTTAGCCTCGGCGATCCAAACAACATTTGGTTGTTGGAATTCGATGGTAGTTATTCTTCAACCGGTTCCGGAGTTGGGGTGGTTTTCATTTCTCCTAACGGAAAGCTCTTCCCTTTTTTTTTCAAGCTACAATTTGATAATACCAACAACACCACGGAATATGAAGCTTTGTTGTTGGGAATGCAAGTGGCACGTAAGAAAGGTATTAAAAACCTTCATGCACAAGGCGATGTTGAGTTGATAGTATGTCAGGTAAGAAACCTGTATCAAACGAAAAATGACAGGCTTAGGCATTACTGTAATCTCGTTTGGGATTGCATTGAAGAGTTTGATGCTTTTGATATTTCTATGGTACCAAGGGAATACAATGGCAGGGCAGATTCTTTAGCAGTATCAGCCACGTTGCTTATCCTGCACAAGGATTTTCAAGGTTCCACCTACACTATCAAGTTGGTTTTCCGCCCAAGCGTCCTTGATAATTCGGAGAACTGGCAGATTTTCAATGACGATCATCAGATAGTCGCCTTCTTAGAAAAGGCAGAGAATTTCAATGAATTATACTTCGAAGGAAGTGATTCTCCTCCGTGAGAATCTGTGTCTGGTATAGATCCGGTTTCTGGCGAAGAGTTCCTACAACTTAAGCGGAACAAAATCTCTAAGGGGTTGGTATCTTTAGAAAGGCTCTTTGACAAACATGACCGTGACGTCAAACAACAACTCGTCGACTCTGACTCATCTAATGAGGTTGAGCATTACAATCTGGGAATTGAAGTTGATCCAAAGATGATAAACATCAGCAAATGTTGCACCGCCGAAGAAAGAAAACAGTTCACCAGACTGTTACAGGAATTAATGGACGTTCTGGCATATTCATATGAAGATCTCAAATCTTTCTGACCCAAGGAAGTGCAACATGATATTCCAGTAAAGGTTGGAGCTTTACCTTTCAAGCAAAAGCGAAGGCAGTACAATCCAAAGATCTATGGAACCATCCTTGCAGAAGTCCAGAAGATGCTGAACGCAAGGATAATCTTCCCAATCCACCATTCAACATGGATAGCAAATATCGTCCCTGTGCGCAAGAAGAATGGTGAGATCCGCATCTGTGTTGATTTTAGAAATCTCAACCAGATGTCACTTAAAGACAATTACCCTCTCCCTGTCATGGATCAAGTCTTGCAGAATGTAACCGGATCCGAGATGCTCTCCATGCTGGATGGTTTCTCCGATTACAATCAAATTGAGGTCACCTCATATGATCAACACAAGACCGCTTTCATGACACCATGGGGTACCTTTGCATACCATCGAATGCCTTTCGGCTTGATAAATTCCGGCGCTACTTTCCAACGTGCTATGGACTTGGCTTTCCGTGACGTAATGGGAAAGTTCATTGTGGTGTATCTTGATGACCTCACAGTATTTTCCAAAAAAACGTCACGAGCACTGCAATCACCTGAGACAAATCTTGGAGAGATGCCGTCAGCATGGCATTTCCCTAAATCCTAAAAATTCAGTTTTTGGGGTTACAGAGGGAAAACTCCTTGGCCACATAGTGTCCACCGAAGAAATTAAGATTGACTTAGAAAGAGTTAATAGCATCAGATCCCTCTCCCTGCCATCAAGCAAGAAGACTGTTCACTCATTCTTAAGCAAGGTAAATTTCCTACGAAGGTTCCTCCCGGACTTTGCGGAAAAAAACTCGTCATATTGTAAATATGATGAAAGGTAATAACACCTTCCACTGGACTGCAGAAGGGAAAGCTACATTTGACAACGTCAAGGAGGCAATCGCTCATGCTCCTATATTGGTTTGTCCTGATTTCACCAAAGATTTCATAATGTATAGTTATGCTTTTGAGCATACACTTTCAGCCATTTTGGTCCAGGAAAACCGTGAAGGTTTTGAATCGCCCATTGCATTCATGAGCTGCCCCCTGAAGAACTATGAGTTGAAGTATTCTTAGATGGAGAAACATGCCTTTGCCGTGGTCAAGGCTGTTAAGTATTTTTGGTTTTACATCTTGAATAGTCACGTCAAGGTCTTGGTTTCGGATACAACTGTTAAATCAATTTTCACACAGCAGGAATTCGGGACAAAAGAGGCAATTGGGTTGCCAAGATTCAGGAGTATGATCTAGAGATTAAACCCACCAAACTGATACGAGGATGTGGGTTGTGTCAACTCATTGCAGAGAACAACCCTAACAAAGAAGTTTCAAAAGATGAAGAAGTTTCAGACAATGAAGAAAATTCCAACGAACTACCCCTTGTGCTGTTTGTTAGCACCACTGATGAGTGGTATTCTAACATCGCTCATTTTCTCACTTACAGTGAATGCCCCAGTAGCTTGACATCAAAAGAGAAAAGGACTGTCAAGTTAAAATCAGCGAATTTTGTCTTATGGGACAATGGTTTGTATAAGCGCGCAATTGGTGGTACCTTTCTGCGGTGTGTAGATAAGGAACAACGAGAAAAGTTGTTGAAATCATACCATGACTTAGCGTTTGGAGGGCATTTTTCGGCACCAGTCACTGCTCACAAAATTATGAGAGCAAAATACTATTGGCCTACGCTCTTCCAAGACACGTACTCTTGGGTATGCAAGTGCGAGCTATGTCAACAATTTGTTGGCAGGCCTAAGCTAGCGGCTTTACCATTAAAGCCTGTGGTAATTGAAGAACCTTTCCAACAATGGGGAATCGACTTCATAGGTGTAGTCAATCCATCTTCAAGTGTTGGACATGTTTACGTCCTAACCGCTACCAACTATTTCACCAAGTGGGTAGAAGCGATTTCCACTAAGCGCACAACTTCTGAAGTAGTGTGCAAATTCTTGAAAGAGAATATCATTTCCAGGTTTGGCGTGCCAAACAAAATCGTTGTCGATAACGCTTCTACCTTTTCATCGAACGAGATCACCGAGTTCTGTTTCGAACATGGCATAACCATGTCGCATTCTTCTGATTATTACCCACAGGGTAATGGTCAAGCCGAATCAAGCAACAAGAATCTAGTGACTATTATCCGAAAGCTAGTAGAGGAAAATCAACGTCTTTGGCACAAGGCTTTGTATGATGCCTTGTGGGCAGACAGGATCACTCCAAAGCGGGCAATCGATATGTCCCCCTTTCAACTCTTGTACGGGATGAATGTCGAAATTCCCATAACCTTGGAATTTCCTGCCCTCAAGTTGGCAAAAGCTATTGAAGATGAGACCTTTGATAATTCTGCTAACAAGCGCATAATGTATCTCTCCAAATTGGAGGAGAAACGTGTATCAGTTGCTGATCGCATTGCAGAACACCAACAACAGGTAAAAAATATTTTTGACAAAAAGGCTAAGTCCCGGGACTTTCAAATTGGTGACCTCGTTCTCCTATGGGACAAACGGAGAGAGCCAAAAGGTATGCATGGGAAATTTGACTCACTGTGGACAATACCTTTCCAGGTTCACCGGCTGTACGGTGAAAATAGTTTCTTGCTAGCATACAGAGATGGGACGCTGTTTGCTCTTCCTCACAGCGGACAACACCTCAAACACTTTACGTGTTAAAAAAATGAGTGTTCCAGAGGTAAATATTTTTATTTTTAGTCCTTTGCATCTTTTTGTTTTTGTTTTGTCATCGTCGCCTGACTCCAAGCCAAATGGATGGATAAAGGCACTTGAATTTTGGAGTTCTTCTCCCTTCACTCTTTTGAAAGAACGACTAAAAAAAGATCCCCAGCAGGAGCCAGTTGTTATCACAGAATCTAGCAGTGCTCGATCCACGGATAACCCCCCCTACGAAACCAGTCCGTTTCCTAGGCCCGTGTGTTTCAAGCACGTAAAACGAGACAATCTCGAAGTTGTCCTTAACACATGGTCTTTGATCTTGCCTAGTCCAGGTAGGTGAGGATAGGCTCGACTTTCGAGTTTAAAGTTTGTGACTCCTCTCGAACCAGGAGTTAGTCATTTTTCACTTTTGGTGCTCGAGCGGTGATTTTCACCGCCGTTGCACCTTTCTTTATTTTCTAACTGTTTTTGGTGCTCGCAGTGATTTTCACCGCCATTGCACCTAGTCCAAAGTTAAACTGTTTTGGTGCTCAAGCGGTGATTTTCACCGTCGTTGCACCTAGCCTTTTTTCTTTCTTGGTGTTCGAGCGGTGATTTTCACCGCCCGAGCACCTAATTGCTAGTTATGTCGAGTGTTAACTCTACATTTAATGCACGAGTTTTAGGTTAGTTTATTAGGTTTTTAACTCATAAGCATGAGTTATTTCCGCATTTCGTTTATGACTCCTCTCCTTCCATCGCTCCAAGGTTGCTTCCCACAAGATTGAATATTGTTTCCATCCTCCAGATCGAGGATTTTCGCTCTTGTCTTTGTCAATCATCCACCATTCGAGGTATGTTATATTCATTTCTGTTTAATCGTTTTTCTTTAATGCTTTTCTTTCCTCGATTGTTTTAGACATGTTTGGTTCATCGTCCCTTCGTTTGGTCTTTTTCCTTTCTCGATTCCTTGCCTTTGCGTCAGTCTCACCACACATAATGAGTCGCCACCGTCATGTGTTAGCTTTCCAACCCTTGGTGTTCGAGCGAAGAAATTCGCCGATGTCGCACGAAACGCCAAGTAGTCTCTAATGTCTTGGCGGTAAAAATCACCGCCATGACACCCACTCATCAGAATACCTAAGTGTTCGGGCAGTGATTTTCACCGCCATGACACTCATCGGACTTCAGCATCCTAGTGCTCGGGCGGTGAAAATCATCGCCACGACACCGACAATACCAACCTTTAAGTGTTCGGGCGGTGATTTTCACCACCCTAACACTTAGTCTTTTTCACAAACATTTTGGTGCTCAAGCGGTTATTTTCACTGCACGAACACCAAACAAACTTCACACTTTGGTGCTCGAGCAGTGATTTTCACCGCCCGAGCACAAAATCTGCATTTTTTAATAACACACTGAAACATGATTTTTCTTTAGTTTCACTTCCACCTCGCATTTCACACCTCGTTTTCCGCACCATATGGCCAAATCATAGTGACTCCATATCGCCTCCTCATTTCAAATTTCCCCATATGGCATATATTTCATGACAACAGTGGATCCATCATTCTTGCAGTTTATTTCCAAGTTCCATCAAGAGGTCCTCGAAGGTAAGAAAACATCAGTCTCAGTTCCCCTAAATGATAGCTGAAACGCCACCACCATCTCCTAAAGCAAATGGTAAGATGAAGTATAAGTGCCAAGGCGTTTTCCCTCCGACCGTGGTGTTGTCCAAAGTTCATGAGATGAAGCATACCGAGATCAGTCATCAACTTCTGGAAGATTTCGTAAAGAGGATTCAACAAAGGCCATAGGACGAAAATCTAAAGGCCATTGTAAATAGCAATCTCCATATGGTATCCACTTTCCCAACTTCCACTCATCACATTGAGTTTGTGCTTCAAGTTGCCGCTCACTATATCCAAGAAGATAGAACTATGAGAGATTCTGCAGGTCACGTCGTGATGAGTCTTGACGGTGAATTTTTTGATATAGTCTTCAAAGTTCCACAAATGAAACAATACACACCCATCACAATTTAGAAGGCTTAAGAGATATTTGACAATGATTCAGTCAGAGCCAAGACATTGATTAACACACAGTGGTTGAAGACTCCCCGACATGCTGTATCTAGATGGCCTAAGGGACTTTCTCTAAAGTGACTTCAAGGAGGATGTGAGAGACATGATCACCTTGTTAAGTAGAGTTAAGGGCTTACCGAAATCCTCTCATTTTCAAGATTGGATGTATGAATACATCCGGATCATCAAAAGGAGGAAAGTACATATTGATTGGGGAACACAGATCAACGATGAAATCCATGAGCAACTAATTAGGGTGCCCACCACCCTAAAATTCTATATGACTTCTTTCTTGGTGTATGCGGCTACAGTAATGAGGTAGTTTCCAGGTTTATCTACCACAGGTAACAGACATTCTACTCCTATATATGATTACTACTACCAATTAAACCCGAGGGAAAGCTTCCACCACTTCAGGAGAGTTACAGATGCTTTCTTTGCTCCTTTGTTGTTCACTTTTGACCCGACGCTGGAGAAGAAAAGAATATCAGATCAAGCCTACAAGGCGGTCAACAAGGTTGGATGTGTTTTTCTACAATTCCCAACCTTTACTTATATAAGAGTAGGTTGTTTCACTGGATGCCCTTACATGCTTCCCAGGTACCCCTTAGACAAATGGATCCTCATGGAGTTGTGCAGGCAATTGATTTCATTGCACAAAGAACGACAAAGGATACATAAGCGAGGTTTTAAATTTCCCCTAACCATTGGCAGGTATACAATCAAAAGTGTACATAAGGCTAAGAATGTTTCAGCAGAAATGCATATAATGACTATCAATACCTACAGGTACAGGCATGACTTTGACTTTAGAGATGTAAAGAAGAAACTCAAGAAAGGTCACAGCCATGTTTATCATTTTGAAGACATATGGGCAGTATGTAGAGATGAAGAAGATATCAGTAAGATGGATTTCTGCAGGTTGACAGTTGAACAAATCAGAGCCCTCAATATAGCCGATTTGCCTAAAGCTTTCATTGATCCAGGAGACATCCTAAATTCTTCCTATGATGTAAATAACATCGCTGGGAAGCCTTTACCTCCAGTGCAATGGTCCAAAAAAGAATGTACTTACATGAGGGAAAGGCTAGCCCCTATTCTACACAACACAACAGAATTGCTTCATCAGCATGGCCATCAAATGAAAGCCTTCAAAACAGATTTTGAAGGTGAACCTCCCAAATAAAAATCCAGTCCACGGCCAGAATCCCGCGCCAAAGATAAACAGGCTGCGATTCCCTCTTCATCCTAAAGAGGGCCAAGGATCAAGTTCACTTTGGGAATGAATACTCCATAAACCATTGAAATACAAGAAACAAGAGCTACCACATCACGTGCAGAAGGAAAGGATCTTGTTTCCGAGGAATTATCCTCAAGTGAGGAAGGAGGAGATACAGAGTTGGAATCTGAAGAATTACAAGATGAATAGTTTGGAGAAACAAAATCAAACGAAGAAGGACAATCTCATGAAGAAGTAGAGGAATATCAAGAGGAAGAGTTCAATCAGGATGAGCAGATTTTGTCCCCTCTTCAGAATGAAACTGAAGAAATCCCAGTATCTTCACCAGACCCTGTCCACCTTCCTCACACTCCTTCAACACCTAAAACTCCTGTTCCTCCCATTCCTTCTTCTCCTCTTCCTACCATAATTACAGGAGTAGAAGATGTTTCTTCCCGACCAGCAGTATCAACTGTGTCAGTTTCTTCTACAGTTGTCCGAACACAAACTATCAATGTTCTATCTAGTTCGCCGGTTTCTATCCCCAATATGTCATCCCCATCTTTTGACATTTCTTTGGAGGCTGAATTTAACAGATTCATGGATGAATCTTAGCAGATTCAGCTTGGCGTGCAAACAACTGGGCCTATAATGACTACCACAATGCCCATAGTTACTATCTCAACTATTTCTCAAGGAGCCCCGGCAGCTCAGGAATTAGCAGTACCAGGAGACATATATTCTTCTTCCCTCCCTCCTTGTTTGGTGTCATAGGTCCCTAAGTGCAAGAAGCAAATGATCTCCCCTACTGAGCTGGACCTGGAAGAAATACCTCCACCCAAGATCAAGGAAAAGAAAAAGGCTAAGGTTTTGTCAAGACTCCATGTTGATAAAGTTGGCCAGAAGTTCGTTGAAGTAGGTTTTCCTTCAGAACAAGAGGGCGATGTGAGTATGGAAGATTATACTGTGCAAAGGATACAACTTGGGAAGGTAACTAATGAAAGTGCTAAAGCAAACGCCCAAGTAGTACTAGATGCCCTTGCAAGGAGGCTTGACAAGATGGAGCAGGCCAAGAATCTTTATAAAGAGAAGGTTGAACGCTATGCAAACATTCTGAGAAACATTGTGGGATCTTCAATTGGTGATACCCAATCTATGACCTTGGTGAATGTTGAAGAACCAGCTGTACAAAAGGCAGAGAAGCTTGCAACCAAGGGTAAAGTGTTGAATGATTTTATTGGTGAAATCATAGATCACGGGTCACAGGTCATCACCATAGCAAGTGAGAAGAAAGTACAAATAGCCCAGCTTCAAACTGAGCTTAATAAAGAGGAAGAATCACTTGCAAAGGAGCTACGAGAAATGGAAAGGGCCTTATCATCATGGCTGAAAATGAAAGAGTCCAAGATCAGCAAGTTGGTGAAGAATGGAGTTATACTTGATAAAGATAAATATGTGGAGGTGAAAGAATCACTCAATCATAAAATACAGGTATAAAAGTTTTTAGCTGATGACATTCACCAGGTGCAGGAGGATGTAGAAGGTTACCGGGTTCTTCTAATAAATGTAATGGAAGAGTTACCAAATGATCTCCTTGATGATGACCACACCTTTGTTCCTCTCAGTGAGATAATTCAAGTGTTCAAGAGGCCTTCATGAAGCCGGTGGATGATAAAGGTTTTTCAAAGAACACCATACATACTGTATGTGATCTACGGCTCTCACTTGACTGTTTCAAAGCTCATCTGCAAAGTTGTAAGAAGGTTTGTTCATCTGCTAAGAAGATGGTTACCAAAATACACACTCTTGTAGATTATACGATTGGGCCAGATGAAACCTTCCTACAGGAGACTGGAAAGAAATATGAAGACTTCCGCGCCCAAAGCAGAGAACAATAGTCTTCTTTTTGTCTCCAGTGTTCATCAATTTTGATGTTCCCTACTTTGCATATAGTAAATAGTTTTTGACATCTTAAATGTCTTTTTGTAAAATGTAATTACACCGAAAATATGAGATGTAATTACATAGAAATAAATTACACTCAGTTAGATTAGGGTTTGCTATTTTTGCTCAACTGATTTTCTAATTTTGCTCTTCCCTCTTTTCCATAAATAAGAGGGATTTCTATTGTAATGTTTACCTTTTGATATTTTGCAATGAAGTGCTGCTCCTTTGAAACAAACATTGAAGCTTTGTATTCAATTTTGCGAATCTAGATCTAATCAATAAAGAAGAGGATTGCATACCAGACTTTGTGTTGGAATCGATTATTTTATGGTTTGATTATATCGGTGGTGATTAGTGTATGAGATCTAAAGGGCTTCAAGTAGTGTATGTAAACTTTGTGTTACATTTATTATTTGGATTTTTTTATGTATGAATGTTTTGGTTGAAAGATCTACAAGACTTTGTGCTTGTAATCGTTCATTCGGTTCGGAGAATTGTTGTATCTAAGAAGACTTTGTGCTTCTAATACGAAAAACGATACTTTTGTAGATCCAACATTGAAAAAGCTACGGAACGACTTTGTGCCTTCGTGAGCTTTCCCTTTTCCTTTTCTTTTTGTTATTATTTTACATACCTGGTATCTCTACGCTTTTCTTTGACAAGATAGAGATATCGGCATTACA
Organism: Sequoiadendron giganteum; assembly: GCA_007115665.2. Classification (NCBI taxonomy): domain Eukaryota; kingdom Viridiplantae; phylum Streptophyta; class Pinopsida; order Cupressales; family Cupressaceae; genus Sequoiadendron; species Sequoiadendron giganteum. The sequence continues at coordinate 902,468,160 of CM021100.1, read as the reverse complement.
GTTGTTTGTTAAGTTTCAAGTTATCAGATCTAGAGCTTTCCATCGTGAAGCATTGTAAACATCTTCTTTGAAAAAAGAGAGAAGTATGAATTTAACACACTCCCCCCATTTCATAAGTATAGTGTACATTTTGTAAGTATTTTGTTAGTTTTACAATAGCTTCTATTAGCAGTAAGAAGGGTGCCTCCCCTTTCTAAGAGGAGAGATTATATCTCGCATAGCTATGGCTGAAGTCTAGATAGCATAATCTGTTGAAATTTTGATTACATTATTTTCACCCAACACCTCTCCATGACATTAAACATTCGCCGCGAGTTGATCGTGAAAGACAAGAAGGTTGGAGCAGCTATGAGGGCAGCGAAGACACAAAACAAAGTTCTAATTTTGAAAAGCAGCCAACCAGCAATTCAACATCTTTGCATGTTCATGAGTGGGAAGATCAATGCAAGGTATCTTTTGAAAAGGAAATGTTAGAGGATACCGAGATGGCCCTAAATGATGCAAGAAATCAGCTTGCTGATTACAAACTTCTCAGGGAGCAAGAGAATGAACAAAAAGTTGAAGAAATCAAGCAAGTAGTTGGAGAGCTTGATAGTCTTCAGGAGGAGTTTGATCTTGAGAGCCTCTCAAGAAAATCAGGAGTTACAGATTTGAATCAGCAAGATGAAAGGGACAACTTTCAAGTTTTCGACAATCCTCTCTTTGAAGTAGGTGTTGACAAAAGTTATGATAATCCTCTCTTTGTGATGGATGATAGAACTGGGCATGAGACTGAGTATGGTTTTCAGTGCATGGATGATTTGATATCACTCCATGAGGATGTGCCATGTTTTGTGATTGGTAATCTTCCAAGGCAATTTGATAATAAATGCATAACTGGGTTCGAAGATGATGTCTGCACATGGGAAGTGTTGAAGCAAGATAATTTCAACATCTATGACATCAAGGCATTAATGAGACAAGTCTTGGTAGCTGCTGGCAACTTCATTACAGCAGCAAAGAGTGAAGATTTCAGACCTACTACTCATGAGGAATGGGAGAAAGGTGGACTAGAATATGGTGCTTGCACGTTTGCTAATTCATTCCTTGGGTTGGGTGATGCTTTTTCCCTTTCTAGTCCATTTTGGGAGTTGGATTTGAGGCCATCTAATGTTTCATGCTCTAGTGTTGTTGAAGCTTTCATGGATTGGCTTCAAGGGTTCACTAGAGGAGACACCAATTTCTTGAGTATGCACTTGGTTCTTACCGGCATTTGGGGACGTGTTGAGTTTTCTTTTCAATGTGTTGGACATCATTTTCAGTTGGGTATCCATGCTTGGGATCCTCAACTTGGCTTGATGAAGCTTATTACATATGGAAAGGACTTTTGGAGGGATAAGAATCAAATTATCAGATTTTTTGGTGCTATTCCTTTCATTACCAGCCACTCGTTGGTTCCATTTGTTCATCGACAAATGGATTGGAGAGAAATTTTTAGTAGATGCATTAATTTGGATGATGATTTTCAGTATTGCAGCAATAGTTCATCTTCTTGGATGCTGATTATTCCTAAATCAGATCACAAGTCAATCATTTCAGTCATAGTGGGCAAGTGGTATACTTATTTTCAGACTTCACAGTCTCCTATCAAGACTGATTTTTGGCCTCAAATGCGAGAGGTGATGTTTCAAAGCAATCTGAATCCATATTTCGGAGGTGTTCAAGTTGTTACCAGTGACTATTCCTACGCTTTCCTTTGTACTTGTGCTTGGGGCAGCGAACCTTTGATTGCCTTGGTTCATCATTTTGAGGCTCTTGGAGTTGGAATTGGGAAAAAATTTTACAATCTTCATGGTTGTATCATGATAATTCAGCTAAGGCTTAGTAGATTCATGTGGAGTCATGAGTTTGACTTTGATGAGCTCTTGCAAAGGATTGCTTTCCTCCTTGCAAGAGGATTTGGAGAAGTCACATTTGTAGTTGTGGCTTTATTAGATACCTTATGGAGATATGCTGAGGATTATAGTATTGAGTGGAGTAGACTATCTTTCCCTTTGCCCAAGATGGTGATAGATAGTGGTATGGTTGATATTGTTGACTCAGAGTATTTTGGGCGTGAGATGCTTTAGGGGGTTGACTTCAGTCCTTCCAGTCTATTCATTTTGATTATCATGGATGGTAACTTTTTGGAGTTACAAGGTAGGTTAGTGATTTTTTGGCACGATGGTTTCACTTATGTGATCAGAGTAGTGCAGCATCGGCATGGTGGTTCCTTCTTGAGACAAAGATGGGACCCTGGAATTGTACTTGGTTTGGCATGGATTAGTTCAAATTCTTCTGGAATTGTGGTGGCATTGCTTGAGGACAAGCAATTTTGGGAAGGGCAGACTGTAATGTCCCCATTTTTAGCACTACACTTTCCAGTGATTGATAGCCTATTCTCGGGTGCTCGTAGGCTAGTCAATGGCAAAATTAGGGTTTCCATTTTAGAGGAGGTTTTGAAGGGTTGCATGCGAGATTTTCTGATGCATGTTTGGTGGAGCTTTCTGGGTTTTTGGAGAGCTTCAAGATGTGGTAACATGCATGACGAGATGTTGACTTGCAATTTTGGTTGTTCCTTGGTTGTTTTGGAGGTTTGCATGTTGGAGTTTTACAATTCTGATTCTGGATTCCTTCTGGGTTTTTAAAGAGCTACGTAGTGGTTTGACATGCAATTGAATCAGAGAACTTTTTTGAACTTACTATTTTTAGTAAGTACGACGGCTGCTCGAATTGTGGTTAAAATGAGTTTGGAACAACTTACTATTTTTAGTAGTATGCTATTTTTAGTAAGTTCTATTTTTAGCAGGGTTTTTGCAATTCAGTTTTGTGGCTATATCTGGCGGGTCGGTTTGAGTAGTTTGGTCTCCAACACCCTTGGTGCTATTTTTGGCAATGCTATTTTTAGTAGCAGTTCACCAGTTCTGTGCAAAGGCTATTTTTGGCAGTTGTTCAACAGTTTGATACTATGGCTATATCTGGCAGGGCAGTATATTGTGTTTGGTTTCAAACTTTTGAGGTATTTAATTTGGCAAGTTAAATATTTGAGGAGATAATGTTTTAAGTGAAAATAATTCCTTTGCAATAATGGACGACTTCATAAAGGAAATTATTTAAGTGATTTATAATGTTTATTTTCATTTAACTTATGGGACGCCCATATTATACTTTATTTGCATTTTATAAAGTATATTGCCTTCATGAAAAAGGGACGCTTTGGAGAAGATATTTGGATAATTATAAAGTATTTTCCTCATATGCTTTTGGATGCCTAAGTGAAGGAGGTAATGAAATACAAATTACAGTTTATTGAAGGTAAATGTGGATTTCACCTTGGGTGCCCTAATTGGAGTGAAAAGGAATTTGAATTTGGGAAGAAGTTATAAATATGAGACTTGGCCTTCATTTGTAGTTATATATTGTTTATCTTAACGAAATGTTGTTGAAATGGTTTTAGACATATTGCTTCGAGGAATGCATACCTCCTAGCTTATCAGTTTCGTACTTGAGAGATAGTACCTAGCTATTGAGACTGCTTCTTCAATCCAGAGGTTGCAGATTGAGCTTCAAGTTGGTTTTTGAGTGATATTTCATATTTTGGAGTTGTTGGTTCGGTGCTTGGCTGAAGCACATTTTTACTTGTTGCTCTGCACTTGATTTTTTGTTGATTCTGGGTATTGACCCTATGCTTTAGTCTACCTTGGGCACCCCTTCTTGCAAAGTTTCAGAATTCTTGGTGAGCTCTTGGTTTTTATCTTGCTGGTTGACTTCTCCCAAGTCTTACTTTTTCCTGGGAAGTGCCAGAAAGTTTTAGAAAAATAAATAACTCCAGTTTGTTGCAGTCTCTCAGTTCTATCTTGGTCGCCCTTCTCTTATGCTTCATTTGCACTTGGTTTGACGTCATTCGGAGGTGTTTTGACGAAGTTATGAGTGTTTTGGTGATTCTAGGGCTTGCTGGTATGAATTTCTGATTGCTGCAATTTTTATATCAGACCTGATATTTCAGTCCTTTTAACTATATTTCATATGCTGGATAGCTTGTACTTGTTTTGAGTTCATTTCCTAACATTCTGGAGTTCATTGGTTATCTATATCTCATTGTATTTGCAGATTGTTCATCATATTGTAATGCTGAATTAGTAGTATTGATCAGCTCTTCACTTTCTGCACTTTACAGTTTGTATCCCCACTTTAGTGGAAGAGACTGACCTCGCTATCTATTTACTTTTCAGTATTTGCTTTCTTGTACCGCCCACTGAAGAGCGGAAGGGGTCGGCTAGCCGCCCTGTTAAATTTGATCAAATCTATCAGATTATATACTTAATTATGAACTAGAAATAAGGAGGTTGATGTCAAGTTATTCTTAATGTATCTATGAAATACTAAGTCTGAATTTTCTGTGTAGATGTTTGACCTTCAAGAGAAGATTAATTTATTGATTTTGATTATCTGCTTTGATGTTTGGAACTCCCATAAATTTGGAGAGGGGGAGTCACGTCTAGGTTAGAGAGACACACCTTCAGGAGACGCGGCTCATGAGACACGTATCAAGAGAGACACGACGCGTATCAAGAGAGACACGCCTCATGAGCGGACGTGTCTCCATGAAGTGGAGACACGTCCTCTCATGGGACGTGTCTTAGTTAGTGTCCCTTAATCGAACATAATCAATTACCAAGGGTGAATCATTGTAAATGATATTAAACTGGAAATCGATCTGATTTAAATATATGATTTATATTCTCAAAAATATAGATCGAAGTCATGCTTGGATGAAGCGATCTGATATAAATGATGATGATGAATAAATTCAATCATCATTTATATCTGACCGACGCTATCAGGTTTCAACACTCCCTCTTAGCTAGGGAAGATAACTCCAACCAAGTATATAGTGATATCACCTAACTCGTGATATCAGAAGATATGGAATGCTTCTAAAAGTGTCAAGTCACATGACATTCTTCATAACACATCTTCATTATGGTATGTGGACTTGACATCAAGTCTCATGATGTCTACCATAATAATTCATGGCATATCCATGGATATATTTATCCACCATGATTATCTCATAAGGATCATAATGATCTTCAATTGATATCAAGTCTCATGATATCTATCAAAAATGTCCAAGAGATACTATCATGACATATCCACAGATATCAAGTCACATGATATCTATCATGATAGTTCAACTAATCATTGTAGAGTCATCACTTTACAATGTCAAATACAAGTGTTCATTATTAGAAAGATCGTCACCTTTCAATAATGTACAGAGGGGGAGAGAGGGCCCATAAGGTCATGGAGTCACACACATGACAAAAGAGTTTACACATTAAACATCCTTTTAATACATTAGTACAAAATAAACAATTTGAATCTCAATCTCAATAACAAATTACATTTCAATCATACCAAGTTTCTTCCTAAAGTGTTCAACTTTAACTCTGGAGAGAGGCTTGGTGAGAATGTTTGTTGTTTGATCATTTGTACTAATATACTCCAACTGGATCAAATTCCTTTCTACCATGTCTCTCACATAGTGGTAAGGGATCTCTATATTCTTAGATCTATCATGGAATACTGGATTTACTGAAAACTTAATGCAACTCTGATTATCACAATGGATAATAGTAGGATTTAGGGGCTCACCAAATAATCCCACAAGCAATTTCCGGAGCCATACTGCTTCTCTTGCCCCCATAGAGGCTGCAATATATTCATCTTTTGTTGAGCTTTGTGCCACTGAAGACTGTTTTCTGCTGATCCAAGAGATCATAGCCGATCCTAAACTGAAGCAACATCCTGATGTGCTCTTCCGATCGGTTACACTTCTAGCCCAATCTGAATCAGAGTATCCATGTAAATCTAGTTGGACATTTTTGAATTTAAGACCATATCCAATAGTACCTTGAAGGTATCTCAATATGTGTTTCACAGCAACAAGGTTAATTTCCTTTGGTTCACACATGAACTAGCTTAGGGCATTCACTGCATAGCAAATATCAGATCTGGTGTTAACCAAGTACATTAATGATCCACTTATCTGTCTATAGAGTGTAGGATCTGCAAATTTTGATTCTGCTACTGCTTCTTTCAATTTGTGTAAGTTGGTTTCCATAGGTGTAGACATGGGTCTACAGTCCAACATCCCAAATCTCTTCAGAATATTAATAGTGTACTTTCCTTGATTTAGGATGATGCCATCTGATTTCTGCCAGACTTCTAACCCTAGAAAGTAATGTAAAATGCCCAAGTCTTTCATGTCAAATTTTGAAGTCAGGTCCTTTTTACCTTGAGCAATAAGGTGATCTTCTCCTGTTATCAGCAAGTCATCAACATATAAAATTATTATTAGCATATCACCTTTAATTAAAAATAGATATTTGGATCTGCATCATTCTGGAAAATCCTAGTCCCAAGAGATAGCTATCAATTCTTTCATACCAAGCCTTGGGAGCCTGTTTAAGTCCATATAGAGCTTTCTTCAATCTGCATACATGTGAGTTAGTTTTATGTATCACAAAACCTTCAAGTTTCTCTAGATAGACTTCTTCTTCAATGGTCCCATTCAGGAAGGCAGTTTTGACATCCATTTGATGGATCTTCCAGCCTTTAGCTGTTGCAATAGCTATTACTGCTTTCATAGAGGTGTACCGAGCAACAGGTGCAAATGTCTCTTCATAATCAATACCTTCCTTTGGTGAGAAACCTCTAGCCACAAAACGTGCCTTGTGTTTTTCTATGCTGCCATCAACAGCATGTTTGATTTTCAAGAGCCATTTGGAAGAGACAACAAATTTCTCTTTTGGTCTAGGTACTATATCCCATACATTATTTTTCAAAATGGACTGATACTCTTCCGTCATTGCATCCTTCCAACTTGATGTTTGAAAGCTTCTGTAACACTAGTAGGTTCTTAACTAATGATTTCATTCATTAAGGCAACATAGCTTGAGAATCTTTTGGGTCTCTTACTTTCTCTAAAAGTTCCTTTGGGTGTTGTATGATTCTCAGCTTCTTTAATCATCTTCCTAGCCCAAAGTGGTCTCTTCTTGCTGTTGTCATTGGGATTCTCTTCTGGAGCAGTTTGATTTTCACTTTAAGATTTCTTCAGGATACTCCCTCTGAATCTTAGGAGCAGGCTTCTCTTCTAAGACTTTAGGGGAATCTTGAATTTCTATCTCACTTGAGCTCTTTGCCCTTTTGAAGGCAATGTCTTCCTCAAATATGACATCTCTACTCAGTTCAATTTGTTTTTGCCCGAATTGTTGGTATGTGGCAACTGATCATTCTATATTGTACACTCTTCATGTATCCTCGCCGGGGTCCGGGGCCGGGCCGGGCCGAGCCCCGGGCAGGGGTTCGAGGGCAGCATTACCGAAAAAGGGAAAAATCATGAAAAGGGAAAAAACCCCGATTTTGTATAACCCTAATTTATAAAGGGTTTGGGATAGAGTTACAATATCATAAGAAACAAGCGATTATTCGCGATATTGTAATAGGGTTTTGCACTGGTTAATAATATCATTGGATGGCTACGGTTTGGTGGATGTAGCCCACATTGGGTGAACCACGTTAAATTCTCTGTGTTATTTTTATGTGTGTTTTTATTTTTGGTTTATTTGATAAAATCTGCGTTTAGCTTTTAGATATTTTCCCTTTGAAAACCTAACACGAATATGTATATTTTGTAGGCTTTTGAGGTTTCACTATATCCCACAAATACCCCTTTCTTTCTAGAAGGTTCTAGTTTGGATCTCTTTTCTTTTGGTATATGAATGTAGACAGGGCAACCAAAGATCCTTAAGTGACTTATGTCAGGTTTTATACCAATAAATGCTTCTTCAGGAGTCTTGTCATCTAGATGTGAGTGGGGACATCTATTTTGGATGTATATAGTTGTCCTAGAGGCTTCTGCCCAAAATGAGGTTTCAATGTTTTGGTCAAACAACATTGCTCTAGTGGCTTCTACAATAGTTCTATTTTTTCTCTCAGGAACACCATTTTGTTGAGGGTTGTAGGCTACAGTAAACTCCCTCTTAATCCCATTATTTACACAAAATTCCTTAAAGATTTATGAGGTGTATTCCTTCCCATTATCTGTTCTTAGGATTTTATTTTTCTTCCCGGAGAAGGTTTTTGTAAGTGTTTTGAACTCCTTAAACCTTTTAAGGATTTCTATTGACTCTTTACATTTAAGAAAATATATCCAAGTCTTCCTAGAGAAGTCATCTACAAATATTACATAATATAAGAGTCCCGCCATGGAGGGTATAGACATGGGTCCACATAAGTCAAAGTGTACTAGTTCTAACACATTTTTGGTTTTACTCAAACTATTTTGGAAGGTTCCCTTTGTATTCTTTCCTAGGGCACACCCTCTGCATGCTCCTTCATGGATTTGTTTTAGTTTGGGCAATCCCATTACTAGTTTTTCTACATAAGGTAGGGCGTGGAAGTGAAGATGTCCTAATCTTCGATGCCAAATTTCATTTGATTCTGAGTTCTCATGAATAAGAGATCGTTTAGAATCCGTGCACAGTTTGTAGAGATATCCTTGTCTTACTCCTATAGTTTGTGCTTTCTTTATATTTGAGTTCTTTGGCCATGCCAAAACTTTTCCATCCATAAAGGTAACCCTATATCCGTTGTCTTCAAGAGCAGAAATGGATTTTAGGTTCCTTTTTATTCCTGGTACAAACAATACTCCGGTGAGTTGTAGAGAGAGGCCAGACTTCAAATTTATGGTGCAAGTCCCAACCCCTCTTACCGGATGTGCAGAATCATCCCCAATAGTCACTTCTTTGTCAGATTCTTCTTTCATAGTATCTAGGTGTTCTCTGAACCCTGTGATGCGCCTAGATGAACCACTATCAGTTACCCAGTTGTTGACTTGGTTTGATACTTGACTTGATAGTGCTGAGTAGAAGACAAATTTCTCAGAGTCATAGTCTGTATTTGTTTTTCCAACTGTAGCAAAGGATGCTTGTTGTTTTTTTCTATCAAGGCACTTCATTGCATAGTGTCCATATTGATCACATCTGAAACATTGTATTTGAGAGATGTCTTTCCTCTTCTTGAATGATCCTTTTCCATAAGAATTCCTTTTTCTTCTGAATGACCCTTTCCCATATGATTTCTTCTTACCCCTTTATGAGAATTTGCGTTTAGCACATGAATATCCTCATCTATGGGTTTCTGATTGTTTCCTTTAGTTAAGAGTCTTGTTTCTTCTTGTAAGCAGTCAGTTCTCAACCTATCAAATTTAGGGAGTTTAGATCTCGCACTTATTCCTTGAACAAATGACTCCCATGAGTTTGGTAGGCCTCCTAGAGCTATTAGTGTTAACTCCTTGCTATCAATTTGATATCCAATTGTTGACAGTTGATCTCTTAGTTCAGTGATTCTCATGAAGTATGCATTAATAGACTCTCCTTTGTTTATTTGAACATGGTTAAGTTGCCTCTTTAAAGAAAGGGTCCTACTGGTGTTGTTTATTTCAAAGGTGATCTCAAGGGATTTAAACATTAGGTATGCAGTCTCATGTTTTGACAGAATAGGTACTATATGGTCCCTAACTGCATCTATTAAAATTTTCATAGCTTTCTCATTGTTCTCAATCCATTGAGTTTTCTCTGGATCATCCTCTGGTTCTCTCTTGTTTTCTTTCACAAATGAGTCTAACTTATTTTCTTTTAGAATCATCATGATTCTAAATTTCCATGATGTAAAGTTGTTTGCACCTTCAAGACGATCCTCAAATCTGATCACACTTGACATTATGAAAAATGGAATGTGTTTATTATTTCAAGAGAATACGATTTTAAATAATTTGATATTTTTTAATCGGATCTTCCTAACGTGGCTCTGATACCATGTTAAATTTGATCAAATCTATTAGATTATATACTTAATTTTGAACTAGAAATAAGGAGGTTGATGTCAAGTTATTCTTAATGTATCTATGAAATACTAAGTCTGAATTTTCTGTGTAGATGTTCGACCTTCAAGAGCAGATTAATTTATTGATTTCGATTATCTGCTTTGATGTTTGGAACTCCCATAAATATGGAGAGGGGGAGTCACGTCCAGGTTAGAGAGACACGTCTTCAGGAGACGCGGCTCATGAGAGACACGTATCAAGAGAGACACGTCCTCTCATGGGACGTGTCTTAGTTAGTGTCCCTTAACCGAACATAATCGATTACCAAGGGCAAATCATTATAAATGATATTAATTTGGAAATCGATCTAATTTAAATATATAATTTATATTCTCAAAAATATAGATCAAAGTCATGCTTGGATGAAGGGATCTGATATAAATGATGATGATGAATAAATTCAATCATCATTTATATCTGATCGACGCTATCAGGTTTGACGATATTCAGAGGTGTTTTGACGAAGTTATGAGCATTTTGGTGATTCTAGGGCTTGCTGGTATGAATTTCTGATTGCTGCAATTTTTATATCAGGCCTGATATTTCAGTCCTTTTAACTATATTTCATATGCTGGATAGCTTGTACTTGTTTGGAGTTCATTTCCTAGCATTCTGGAGTTCATTGGTTATCTATATCTCATTGTATTTACATATTGTTCATCATATTGTAATGCTGAATCAGTAGTACTGATCAGCTCTTTACTTTCTGCACTTTATAGTTTGTATCCCCACTTTAGTGGAAGAGACTGGCCTCGTCGTCTATTTACTTTTCAGTATTTGCTTTCTTGTACCGCCCACTGAAAAGCGGAAGGAGTCGGCTAGCCACCCAAACATTTACTTTTAGTACCTTGTAATTCACTCTGGTTGAAAAATGGTTGAGTTGCATTTCTCATATTGCTGATCGGTTGCGCCGTCAATACACTCCCGCTGAATAAGTGGTCAAGTTGCATATTTTTTTATTTGTTTTTAAGTAAGTGCTATCAGTGGGGATAGCGCCCTATTATATTAATATCAAAATGGCATTAGATGCCTACAATATTTCCGACTTATGCTAGACTATAAGATATCTGGCTGCCTACATTACAAAATGGCAGTAGAAGCCAGTAGTATACCCAACTGTTGATAGACTATAGCCGGTTGCCTATTTTACAAAATGGCAATAAATGCCAGTAGTGTATCCGACTATTGATAGATTGTAAGCAATCCGGCTGACTATATTTCAAGCTTTTATGCAATTACATAGCTATATACTACTGCCAATGCATAGCCCAGCTACACTACGTGCTTCAGTCTCCGCTTGTTGAACCAATTCTCGTTCTGAACAAACCTTGTGAAGGCGTTCAAGTCATTATTGATGATGCCAGTCCGGTATACCTCCCAGGCATCACCTAAGAAGTTGTTCATAGTATTGACCTGGATCTGTGAGCAGCTCGAGCCTTCCTCCCCTGCTTCGGCCTCCTCTTCGTTCGCTTTTTCTGCAGCCTCGATTCCCTCAAAGCTGTACTTTAGGTAGCTCACCAAGCCTTCCGTAGGCAATTCGAGTAGTGCATTCGCCACTGCTTGGATGTTGATTATCGATACAAAGCCTTCCAGTTTCACCACCAGTACTTCTCTGGCGCTCATAACATCTGTCAGTAGGCATAAAACAACCTCATAAATTCTGCTAACACACCAATGGTTTCCCTCTTGCAGGATTTCCTGAGTAATCTGTTCAATTGCTTCGAGCACTTGCAGAGATCCGACTGAGAATATTCTCCTACACTACATTCGAAGTGTCGTTTGAACAGATGCAGTTAACCCCAAATTTGAACACCATTTTCCTTCTCTGGTTTTTTTAGTTCAACGCTACACCTTGGCTCTTTCTTCCCCTTGACTTCCTATAAAAGCTTGCACAGGCGGCCTGGGAAGGACACAACCCCCAAGCAACTGGACAATCTCTGTTCGAGACTTGTCAGCTATCCCGTCCGACTGTCCCTGCGTGTTGCTTTTAGGGATTTCGGAGATCTTTCATCCGTCGGAACTATCAGTGATTAGGAGCGTTGGCAGACCTATCCACTACTCCAAGTCATTGTCTACTTTCACTATCGGTCCTTGGTTCACACCGCAATTTGCCAAAAGGTCCGCAGCCTTGTTGGCTTCCCTATAGACATGTGATAGGGTATAATTGTTTAGCTTTCCAAGAATGGATTTGATAGCTTCAATCCAGTTATCAAGTTTCGAATTCGGAGTTTTCCCCGATGTAATAGCCTGGATGCATAATTGGGAGTTGCCTTCTATTTCTACTTTCAGAGTTGCATATTTACTTTCAGCATTGTAATTTCAATTCCAGTCCTCCCGCTGAATAAGTGGTTGAGTTGATTGTTATTTCCTCTCATTGTACTTTCCCGCAGTTTTGATTTTATGCTAATGATCCCCTTTTGAGTATGCTCTCACCTTGCCCATACTGGGATCTGGGTTGATCAGAAAAAGAAAGGGTTTCATTCAGTTGGTTTATGGTTTCACTAATGTTAAGGGTGAAATTAATGTGCTAAAAATTTAAAAAAATTGGCTAGCACATTTCAAGATCCTTGCTAAAAATAGCACTTACTAAAAATAGCATATTGCTAAAAATAGTAAGTGTGTCCAAATGCATTTTAACCACATTTTGAGTAGTCGTCGCAACTTACTAAAAATAGTAAGTCTTGAAAAGTCCTCTGTTTCAGTTGCATGTCACACCATTGCAAAGCTCTTTGAAAACCCAGAAGGAATCCAAAATCCAAACTTTAAAACTCCAACATGCAAGCCTCCAAAACTGCCAAAACATCCTCCTAGAAAATAGGAAACCCTAATTACTGCTCCCGACTAGCCTATAGGCCTCCGGAATATGCTAATAGCCAATTGCACTGATCACTGTTGAGAAGGGGACATTACATAAATAAACTCAGTATAACTAGAATTCAAAGTAAATTTAACACACTAGTCTTTGTGGTAGGTGAAATGAATTGATGCACCCCAACAAAAAAAAAAACCAACTATTTGCATCATTGTTGTCTCAAGATGATACCATGAATGCACACTCTTCCCTAGAGTCTTGCTCAGCCTCAACTTATGTACCATTAGGCTGAGATTACAGCTTCTTCTTGTTGTAGAATAGGTTGTATTGTCATTTCCAACACTAAGTGTTGACATGTTGAATTTATGATGTAACATTTGAGAGTGTCTGATTGTGATTCAGAAATTGAAGTTATTTTTGTTTTGCCCTTATATTGTGCAGCAAGTGCACTCTCAAACTGTTTAGTTGGATTTTCCAATATTTTCTGGACTCCATTCTTTCTATATCAAATACAACTTTAGTTTTTCAAAACTTGAGAGCTTGATTCTCTGCCAGCAGATGTAGAGATGTAATAAAAAATTTCAAGGAAAGTAACAAAGTGTTGATGCTTAGAACAGCTGTGGCATCTTCATCTACCTTTTTTTTCATGGAAGAGAGCTAATCCCTTAGGTCTTTCAGCCTGAGAAGATGCTGAAACAGGGATCCACTTTCTCTCAACTTTGTGGAAAACAATAGATTTTTAGATACAACATTACCTTCTGAGGTTTGATATTTGTCTTTTAGATTTTCTATAGGTTACCAATAGAACTAGCATTTTGAAATTTTGAGATTGAGTCATTGAATATCAACAGTTTTTAAGAACAAAGGGATTCCTTGTGACGTTTATCAAAATCATTAAAATTTATAAGATGTCTAGTTTTTGTTTTAAGGACTATCTTTTCAGACTCTATACTTAGCAATGGTGAGTATCTAGACATGAAACTTTTGGTTGTCTAATTTAATTAATTGTATCTTGATTCTAGTGAATAATCTTGGCTCTCTTAGGATTATAGCAGTTAGGCTAGCTCTACAAGAAGGGATGCCGTTTGTCTAGGTGGGGAAGGTGGTTCTACAAGTGCAATAATTTTGAAGACTACTTGGACATTGTCTGTTCATTCCATGTGTTGGATTATTTCAACCCATGCAACATACTACCTGTTAGAAAAAGGATCTTTGTAAAAGGAGAGTAGATATAAGGAGAACGAAGACATTTTTTGGAGGAAACAAAATCTTGACATTGATGAAACAATACTTCCTCCAGATGCTTTTAAAAAGCACCACCTTATCTTACACAGTTTGTTATTTCTTCTTTATCAATAGCTAACAAAGTCGCAGTAAATTTATCAGTTACAAATACTAGAAAACAACAAATGTTCTGAACCAATAATGAATTATTCTTTTAACAAGCTCAGAAACTGCAGGTTTATTGTGTAGGTGAAATTCCCATAGTGTGAGGTGCCATTGTAGCCACCAGTGAAAAGACATTGTGATCTTGAGCAAGAATACAAGGAAATACTTTACTATTATTTTTTATTTACAAAGAAACAACCCAAGTTGAATCTATTTTACCCTTATTCAATAGATCAAACTGGTATCTAATCATGACGACCACCATTTTGTTCTACTTTATCTTTAATAACTATGATAATCCAAGTTGAATCTATTTAAGTCTTTATAACCAGTGTTACATGGGGATGTGTCCCCCACAAAAAAATATATCTTCACATTTTCTAGGACATAGGGACTTGGGGCAAACATCTTCGGCCATCCTACCACCTTCGTTGTTAACTTGGGGACATTTCCGAGACAACCCCCCTGGTTTGTGGATGGCTTGGGGACTTCAGGACGTCCCCAAGGCATCTAGATGATCCCCAGGAGTCTCCCAACCATTCGCAGGACTTCCAGGAATTGTCCATGGCAAGAAAATGGAAAAAATAGTATTTTTAGAAAAAATCAAAAAGTGTGTTTGATTTGCATGCCACAAACCCCAACTTTAATGATCTATGGGCCACACCCAAACCCTAAGCACTCACTAAAAACTTATAAATAGGCATCTAAGCCTCATTCCATGTTATTCACAAGCTTCAGAAATGGTAAGGACTTGCTGTTGCAGAAAACAAAGTGATAAAATTCTGAAAATGGCATGCGTCATGAAGGTTAATGTGCTTCAGAAGGCCTTAATCTGGCCCCAAATCTCCATCTGCCTCCACTTTCCCACCACTTCACCATGCCCACTGTCATCTCCAAATCTAGGCCCTCGGTCTACCTGTCCCCCAGACTCAACCCCTACATCCCCTGTCCCCTTGTCCCGAGATGCCATGGATCATAATTTATAACTACAATATTAGTGATAGGCTTCTTTCACAACAAAAATAACAATAAGGATTTATTTATTAAGGTTGTGAGTTTCAGTCAAGAAAAATCTCGAGAAAGGGTTTTTTGATTTCAAAGGCAAGATATTTTTCTATTGATACATAGAAATTTCATCATTAGAAAATATGTTGCGTAGTAACATAGTCTGTAGATTGCTTGGGGAGGGTATTGGTCAAGGCTTGTCATACTTTACACAATATTTTATGGGGTACGCTCCTATTTATGCATTGCTAAAGCATAATTTAAACACTATATAGGTAAAAAATTAATAATACAATTTTTCTCAACAATTTCTCTATTGTTTTAACATGTTTCAACTATATTTTGCGCAAATGGAATTGCAGATACTAATGCAGCAGACCTTTTTCAATATTTATTCCATCAAAGATATTTTTTGATAATTTAACCCAAAAATTAACAGGACATACTCTTGATGCTTTCTCTATTGTTATTCTTTTTAATAATGTGTATTGAAAAATTTATTTAATTGTCCAGTGAAGAATGGAATAGTAAATTTTGTTAGAATAATACATTATAAATTACAAGGTGCCTTTTATTCAGATTTTCACACCTAAAAAGGATCTTATGATTTTTATTTTGACACATGTTCTGTCATTTTTTTTGTGAGGTTAGATGTGCCACATGCTGCAAAAGAAACATGAAGAAGCCAAAGACATCCTCGTGCGTTCAATTGTCACAAACAACTTGCTACTGATGTTAAATCATCCTCTGCACGAAGAAAAAATATCCTTGCAAATCGTTATATTTTCTCTTTTAATTTTCTTTTCTGCTAACCTGTGAATTTTAACTTTGTTTCGTTTAACATAAAACACATTCAGACAATAAAAATGTATGCAGTCTCCATGTTATCTAGCAATGCACAAGATGACCAGTTCAAATGAATACTTTATAGCAGCTTGTGGCTGCTATTAGATTTCATCTTCAGAGCTAAAGCCATGATTGAGGAAGATTATCTCGTGCTCACTTTGCAGATGAGCCTATCCGTTTATACCTTTTAGCAATCGTGTGAAACACATTAAACCCATTCAAGCCAAACTTTCTGATACTGCTTCACTCATGTTGATGGTTGAGAATGCTTATATTTCCACATAGCTACTCCAAGTTAATTTGAAGAACATGCTGAATGTAAGTAAAATTTTAGGAGCATACATATTGTTAGATGATAGAGGTGAAGCAACTGTCTATGAGATTCAGGCCTATATCATAATTTGGCAGTGATAGTTAAGAGAAGGAAACTACCAAGCTAACCTTTAATAGTCGGAATCGGTACCTGTAGCACTTAAAAATCCTAATGACTTGGTACCTGTAGCACTTGCATCCTTGTCTGATAACAGATGGATTTCTTTGGTTTTTATAAATTGAAAAGTAATATATCAGAATGAAATATATACTTACGAATCCTGCATGATGACTTTACCATGGCTCAAAATCCTGATTAACAATGACTTCTTAAAAGTACAACTAAAAACCATTACTTAACACACACATTGTGGTTCAATGCTTACTAAAATTTTGAGAAGACTTTAAATGCCCTTGGCTAAAGTGATTTAATGAACTAGGATTGACCTATTTGTCTTTGACGGCCAAATTGTAATTTATGTAAAAGTATCTTTTGAGTTGATTGCCATAAACTGATCGTGTGCATATGTTAGTAGGATGATAGTTATCTTGTAATGTTTGTCAATCGGTTTTAACATTTAAACATAGTGTCATTATGTTTTGTACTTGCATATAATGTTTTATTGTTTATTTATACTCAATGTATATTGATGGCAGTCATGTGCATGTGAAGAAAAAAAAAATCATTGATTGCCTTCGTTGCAAGAGGTTTAACGGTGAGGGATTACCAATGCACAATAACTGCCAAGTAAATAGGTAAGCTTTGGAGCAATGGAGTTTTCCATCGATCTATTCAGGATCGTCATTATACAACGTGCATGGGAAAAAAGAACTTATTTATTTTGTTAGGTAGTGCATATGTTGTTTATTTAAAATTAGAGTTGACGAGACAAATATGCTGTCCATTTTAAAATATAGTTTGGATGAATATGCAGTTGATCAGTTCTTACAAACTTGCATAATATGATTGCAAGCTATTAAGTATAAACTTCCCATTCATATCTCTAGTTTGTGCAACAAGAAAGGGATTGGAATGGGTAATATTGTAGAAACAAGCAAGGTGTAGGCAGAAGGAGATGGGCTAGAAAGGAATAAAAATGGATAATATTGTAATAAATTGTTGAAAAAAAGATAAAATTTTACAGTCAAAATATGTATATAAGTTTATGCTTTCAAATAAACAAATAGTAATAAATCATAGATGAAAATAGATTACAATATAAATGCAAATCATAACTCAAGAATTATGTGGAAAAAAAATTTCGGGAAGAAACTCCACATCCAAAGAGATCAATATTTGTATTAGTCCTTCAAATGAGTTACATCAATACAACTTCTCTTTTTAAATTGCTGCAACATTTCATGGCTTCAAACTAAATATATAAGCATTCATTAGAGAAAACAAAAATCAAGAATGGTTTTTAAAACCATTTTGACATAAATCACAAAAATAAGAAACTTCCTCTTCCAAATTGTGATTTTATCCATTTTTTAGTAATGTGTTCTTGCAAACAAAAAGTTCTTCCTTATCTTCTCCAAGCTCACATTCAACTCCCCCTTTTTCATGATCTTTCTAATTTGACAAATAAAAAACACTTTGCAAGTTGTCATAGTTGCATTTAGCAACTTTCATGGCAATTGAAAGATAATTACAAATTGCCAATTAATAATTAAAAAACAAAGCAAGATTGAGACATTTTCCCAACATAAACAAAGTAAATTGTAGGTGGGAGTAGATGGGTAGTATCACATGAAAGCATTATTTGTAGAAATACAAATTGCATGTAGAATGAGGAGTGGATTAGTGGAGCTTCATATAAATAATTTTACTCTTCCCACTCAAGATGACCTCACCCAATTTTGTCATAAAGTACTTTCAAATTTGTCTTAACCTAGGTAGAAGTGGATGATGTATTAAAGATTATGACGAAGAGTTTTTTGGGCTCTCAACACCCCCTTGGCGTGCCACAAGGTGGTCATACTAGTAAGGGCTATTGAGAATGAAAACTATAATCTAACTATGGGCAATGACCATCTCCATATGGAAGTGTTTGAATGACAATTCTAGTTTTTTCTTGAAGCACCTTGAATGCATAAAAGGGGATATACTAGTTGATTGATTGATTTGAGAGGTATGCCTATTTGGTGAAAGCTATACTTTATAGATGTTTATATCTACCTCTCAAGCTTATGCAAATCATTGTATCCCGAGTTTTTTAATTTTTTGGTATCAATGAGCATTTTAAGAGATTTATTGATATGACTCTTAGATATATTTGGTGGAAAACACTTAAAATTGCTATAATTGAGATGTGCTATATTCAACAAGAATTTGGAAATAAAACAACTTTTAGAAATGAAAGTAGGAAAGATATAAAGAGCAACAATTTTTTTATTATTCTAAATATTTTGTCTATGGTATGCTAGTGAAAATTCCCAAGTTCCTCAATGAAATTGGTAGTTTTTGCAATCAATAACATAGTCGAATATATATTAAAAATCCAACATGAGAAATTCCACCTACATTCTAAAATCTCAATACTTTATCAATATATATATATATTAAAGCTCTATAGGGGATTAAGACAAGTAAAATGTCTAAAAATAATGAAAATAGAGTTTACTCATTGGAATTTGAAGGTTGAAAGATTGGCCATAAATAATTGAAAATATAGAAAATACTCAAGAATTTATCCGAGAGGAATGCCTATTATAAGCACAATATGTTGGTTAATTGTTATCTTACTTTCCTCTCTTAAAAACACAAAGTAGATACTTTCCTAAAGATATAATGCTAGATAGATTTGCATACGAAAATATAAAGGATCCACTAATATGATTTTCCCATTTTGGTATAGGTACTTAGCATCACACAACTCTATAGAAAACTTGATAGAATCATATCACATGGATCCCTTAAGATAGAGATGCACCATTGTCTACCTTCCTCTATTTTTTTTTGGCTTCCATCTCTCTTCTTATCTACTTATATGTATATATATGATATACAATTTTACAAAATGAGATGAAAGATGAAACAAGTGTTTTTCTATGAGTGATTAGTTATGGTTGATTTGCATCGATATTACAATTAAGTTGGCACATAGGGCATTTCTTGCACCCTATAGGGATGTTATGCTTCAACCATCCCCAAATGATATGAAGTGGAGATATTGTCAAGGCATGATAATGTTATCAATATATTGTGCCACTAGAGTTGAAACTTCATATATGAAGGTGCATTGAGTAGGCCTTGCTAAGTTTAGAATATTAGTCTTTGTGGTACTACCACCCATAGAATATGGCTTGCCATACCACATATTATAAGATTAGATTCATTGACATCACTAATAGATTCTTTGTTACCACTTGGCTTATGCACTCTCATGAATATTGCCACAAAGTCTTGTAATAAGGTGGATACTAATGTTATTAGGAATAGTAATGTAAAAATGATGTGTGTCTCAAGCATATTAGGGCTTTGAATGGCTTGCATTAAAATTTTAATGTCAAGATACAAATATTTTAACAAGTTTAAAATTAGTATATTGTGTAGTGTGTTGAATAGAATAACAATATGAAATATTGGTATTGTGCAAGTTACAAGTAGTGGATGATGGTCATCTTTCTATATTTAAGAGTGTTCTATCTGTGTCAAATTGTAATATTCTCTAAGGGTAAGTTACATAGTATTATTACTCTTTTATAAACCTAAATGAACTATATAGCTCATCCTAGAACATGTTGCAAAATGGCCATATTCCTCAACATTGCTTGTAAACAAATTTTATGTTTAGAAGTATATATTCTTCAATAATTTGTCGAGTCGCAATTTGGTAGTAAGGTGATGTTGGTGACAACCAACCTCCAAACTAAACATTTAAAAAAAATAGTGAGATTCATAAGTCATTGAAGTAATCTTTCCTCTTTTTTTCAAAATATGCCACTCTAAGAAAATCATTGAAACAATTTGAATACAAATAAGAGAAAGTGGTTCACCAAAGAAGTATATGCAAAAATGGTGGCATGATTTATTCCAATTACCTTTGTGAAGTAAAGTCCTTTCAATTCCTTGTATTCTTTCTTTATATATATAATTAAGGGGGATTTCATCTTGCCTTTATGAGTTGAAGTTGACCATTGGTTGCAAACCAATAACCAGAATAAGACATGGTGACATAGGTTTACCAAAAGGTTCAATGATGCCAAATAAATTCAAAAAATGTGAACATGAGAGATGGATTGCACTTTGCCACTCATGAAGCCCTAAGACTTAGGAGGGTAATGGTTGTAGTAGGAGGAGTCACATTTATATAGCTATAAGGTACTTTTAAAATCTTAATGTCAGACTACTTTGCATAGAGAAATATAAATAATATTAATTCTCATATATAATATCATTTGATATTTAATTGTAATTTTTAAATCCTTTTTATCTTAAAAGGTTTATGTATTTATCTATATGATATATAGATGTCATTTGAATAATAATTTAAAAATTTGAATCCCTTTTAGTTCATATAATAAAATATGTATTAATTCTAAGTATATGTAGATAATGGATATATTTTTTAGATCTACAAATCCATCTACACTCTTTTTTATGCATTAAAATGGATGATGATATGTATTTAGTTTTTAGGGGGTTAGGCTATGGGTAATATTTAACCATCCTTACTTAAAATCTCTCTCCAATCCATTTGTAGATAAGCAAATGGAATCACCAAATGGTTGGTAAGGAAAGGAACAACATCATTAATTAAAAAAAAATCTCATACCTCCAAAGGTCCTCCCTTGCATTCACAATTAACTTCATCAATCTTTGTTGAGGATCCCGAGCATGGGTACCCAACCAAGAATGATCTCCAGCATGCCTAGAAAGGTGCACAAAATCTCCAAACATAGTGTAAAAATTTAAAGTACATTTTTCTACACTACATTTAGCCCCCACTTTAGTGAGAGTATGAGCTTATGCTCAAACTCACACTAAAGTAGACAAATATACGTCAAGAGGGATCCAAGTGCACAAATTTTGATGGGATAAGATGACAAGGATCAAGGAGGTGTGCAAGCCCCCAAGATCAAGATCTCATGGCAAACCAACATAAGCACAAAGGGACACACATATAAGCATGGTATGAAGCAGCAAGACAAGATACACAAACATACATTATCAAAATTGATGTAAAAAGAAAAAAATGGAAGGACTAGCGATTTGCATTATGCCATATCCATTAAATACACTCATAAAGATGTAAAATCACTTATGAAACACATGGCTCGATAGGCAAGTAAGTTGTGTTATGCTCTGTGGCCATGAAAAATACACTCACACACTAGGTCTACAAGTTGTGAACTCACAAAACAAGTGGAAATGGGCAAGTCATGCTAGGTCTACAAGCTCCCATACATCAACCATACCAAAATTTATACTCCATGATAACTTTGATAAGGTGCCACAACATGATCAATATGCTATGCTAGTGCTACACTAAATTCAACCTCTATGAACAAAGTGAAGCCAGAAATGTCAAAATGTTGATGTCAAAATGAAATAATGCCAATAAAATAATACCAATGTAATGTTCACACTTCCTAGGAGATGTATGCTATTATCACTAAGAAGGGAACATGCAAACAATGATCGGGGGATAATATGCCCCCCACTTAAAATGTCAACATACTTGCTATGTCGGTATCTTAAGTAGAAAGAGAGAGAGGGGGATCCTTCAAAAGAATGCACACGTCCTAAAAACTAGTTATCCTTGCCCCCCAAGCATAGAGACAAAGAAAACCACCAAGGATTATCATGTTGATGCCAAGATAAATATGGTTGCACCTAAGATTGTACCACCATGAATGGCAATGAGAAAGACACATAACGCTACCAATGCCACATAGTGATGAGCAATAGGATAGGATGAAAATAATTATCAATTAGAGGAAATAGGTGCATCTACACAAGGAAGAGCACCACAATCCTTAAGATGTTGAATTTTGTTACTCAAGGCCTTACATTCATTGGTAGAATGACCATGCACTCGATGATATGCACAAAATGAGTTTTTATTATAGAATTTATTTCATGTTCTTGGAGGGAGAGATATCAAACGGGCATGGAGAAGCTTCAACAAGGTACTCTCTTGATCAATAGTAGAATATGTTGCTTTCTTTTGTGAAAGAGATGTTTCTTGCTTACTACAAGGTGTCATACATACACAAGACTCTCTCGATTTAGATTGTGAGATTTTGTACTCTCCCAAAAAGGAGGGTGTAAAATATAATGAACACCAATCATCATTAAAACATGTGTTGTAAGATGAAGCAATATTACGACCATGATGTATATTTGTCCTAGGAGTGTTTTGTGTGATGACATTGATATTAAGCAAAGGTTTCTCTGATGCTTTTGTTTCTTACAAAGGACAATAACCAAGACCTCTTGCTTGTTCTTGTGTGCTAGGTTCGATAGGGACACAAATACCTTGTTCTTTAACACCACATCCTTTTCCCTTATATCGAAGTTGTTTCAAAAGCTCATAACCTCTTCCATAAAAATTTTCCATTTCTTTTGGATTTGGTAGTTTCTCATGATCACACTCATCATATGTGGATGTATAATTTGTGTTTTCCTCTTCTTTGCTAAAAGTTGTGGACTCACATACTTTTGATAACTAATGTTGTTTTAATATTATGGTAGCTTCTTTCTCTTTTCTTGATTTATGTGTAATCTTGTATTCTCCCATGAATGTAGGTGTAAAATCCAAGGAACCCCAATCATCATCTAATAGTTTTGTGATTGATGACAAACACTTCTCTTCTTCTTGTATTGGTTCCACTTGTGTAGTTGGTTTCAATATTGTAAGAGGGTTTGTCATTCCAATTTCAGTTTGCAAGCAATTGTGATATGATTTTGGGTCAACTTTGATTGTGTAGACCTTGTTTTGATATACATTTCATTAATTGGTGAAGCGTTGAAGGAAATCCATTCATTTAATGAATCCAAGGTCTTCCTAATAGAATATTAAATGAGAGCTCTTGAGGCATAACATGAATAGGAGTTTGCAATGTAACCTTTCCAACTTTAATAGGTAATGTTATCACACCAAGCGGTTGTTTCCCCACATTATCAAATCCACAGATAGATAAAGAATCAGGTTGAATTTAACTCTTATCCACTCAAATCTTGTATAAAAGGCTTACATTACAAACATTGAGTGTTGAACCATTACCAATAAGAGTACATCTTATGCCAAACCTATTAATGACATCCACTATCATCAAAGCCTGGTTTTGTTTTTGCACTTCCAATGGAGGTAACTCATCTTGATAAAAGGTAACGTCTAAGTTGATTGAGCTCATACCTTGAATTAGGGATGCTACATCATTTGGTTGCGCAATAGGAGTGATAACAACTTGTTATAAAGAATTTTGAAGCATGCTATGATAACTAGGTGAAGCTTGAATAATATCCCATAAAGAAATCTTAGTAGGAGTGTTTCTAAATTGTTCCACAAGATCACACTCCTTTCCATTGTGCAAAGGAAAATGAGGAGTGCTAGGTAAGATAGATTGAGGTAATGGTAATGAAGTAGGTATGGTTTGTGGTTGCCTATTGTTCCTCATGTTATATGTGTGAGAAACGATATTATAACTCGGTTGCTGTGAAACATTGTTACTAGAATGTTTCCTTGCAAAATTCAAGATAGCCCTTGGAGGTAATGGTTTGTGTTGAGATGGTCTTATGATAAGAATTGGCTCAGGAGATGACTTGGGAGGCTCAATAATTAGAGGACTCTTAGGAGGTCCAATAATTAGAGGAGACTTAGGAGGCCCAATTATCAAGGGAGATCTAATTTTCATCACCTCAATAGATTTATCCTCATTTTGATGATCTTATAGTGAGGGGGATTCTAATGTCACCTTATCATCTTCATCTAAGGAAGCCGCATTACTATTGTTTAAAAGACATATATCAATGTTATCATCCTCTTGTACCATTATATCTTCCCTAGTAGGAGAGTTTTTAGGAGAGGTGCAAACAATATTTTTAAGACATTGAATGGTTAGATCTTCTAAGATAACTTCATCATAAGTAGGGGAGGTATTAGGAGAGGAGAAACGATGATGTTCTTGCTTATCAATTATTACATCTTGTTCAACAATATCTTCCCAAGTAGGAGAAGTATTGGGAGAGGGAGAAACAAGATTCTCGTGACTCTCGATGAGTGGATCTTCTAACTGTAGGAGAGGTAGGGGAAGAGAAAAAAATAGGATTCTCATGACTCTCAATGATTGGATCTTCTAACTGTAGACACTGAAAAATGTCTTGAATGGTATCATGCACTTGAAACAGGTTTACTAACATCATTTCCTCTAAAACCCATCCTCTTTTCACTTAATTGAATGAATTAACCTAGCTAATTAATTGATTGCATCATTTTTTTCTATTAACCTAATTTATTAAATTGGGTTAATTAACCCCCCCCCTGCCCCCCCCTTCACACTAACATTTCATCTAATTAAATTAAATAAATCAACATATTTAATTTAATTCCTTAAGTCATCTTATCATCTTATTTAATTAAATAACCCTAAGTTATTTAATTAAATATCATTTCACCTTTTCCCATTCATTAAATCATTTAATTTAATGAAAATCACTTTATTCATCCAAATCTCCTAATTGTGTGATTAAACCTTGTTTAATTAACAACTAAACTAATTTTCCTCCAAAAGGAGAATATTCCCATGGAATATTCCTTATCTCCTTTTTTGCACAATTAAAACTTTCTTTTAATTTGCAAAATATCTTTATCCTTATCCATGAGAATATCCCAAAAAGAATATTCTCTCTCCTCCAATCAATTAAGAAAGGGATATTCTCACTTAACTTCAATTGCAAGTTATCTTTTAACCTCTTGAGCAAGTCACCTTTTGACCTATGCATGCAGGTCAAAAGTGTGTTTGTTTGAACCAAATGTGAGCCTTTGATTAATTTACATCTTGCATTCTCATTTGTTGATGAGAATCCATGATCCATGCCTCTTCTTCCTTTCATCTTTGACCGTTGATTAATCTTTTTGATCTCCACCTTCCATTTCTCATTTTCTCTTCTATAAATAGAACCCTATTTGGAGACAAATAGATCCATCTTTTTTAGAGAAAACTTATGTTGTTGAATTAACTTGCATCCACACTCATACTTTACTCATTTTTAACTTGTTTTAGTTTATTTCTCATTGCATAATAGCTTAAAACATCCATTAATGGTTTCCATGCATCCATCTTAGCTTGTTTATAAATTAGGGTTTCCATCTTGTAGCTTCTAAGCAGCTTAGATTAGATTAGCAATTGCATAATTAGATCAATTTTAGCATAATATCATGTTAATATAGCTTACATCATGTTCATTTTAGCATAAATCAAGTTTTAGTCCATTTCATCACAATTTTTTCATTGATTCTCTTCCATAGAATCAACTGAAACAAGCTCACTAATCACGAGATTGAGAAAGGGTCGTCGTTCCACATCAACATGACACCAATTCCAAAACAAGATAAGTTTCAAATGGGTTAGAGTAGGAATTCAACTGTTTTCATAGTTTGTAGTTTTCAGTTTCAATAAATGCTTAGTTTAACTTTGAATTTGAATGATCTTGTTTGGTAGATTGAGGTTTAGTGGCTTCATTATACTTCAATTCATCATGGATCATGTAATTGATCCACCTTGACAATCCTCATCTCACACTAACACCAAAATATCTTCTTCACAAATAGGAGAGATATTGAGAGAAGAACAAATGTGATTATCATGATTGTCCAAGTTTGTATTCTCTTTTACCAAACTAACCTCACACATAGGAGATATGGTGGGAGAGGGATCAATGAAAAATAATAAAAGAGGGGAAAGAACTTCATATTCATATGCTTGTAACAAAATTTTCTTAGAGTACTCAACAAGATTTGAAAAATAGAACATGAAGTATGATAACCAAAGATTTCTACAATGAGAACATGATGTAATAATTATTCTATAGATTTGAAATGTAATAACTTTTCCCAATTTGCAATAAATCAAGCAAAATGACACTTTTCTTGCACATGCAATGACCATTTTTTTAGAATTTCAAACTATAGATTTAACAACAGAAACATAAGGCAATCACTAAGGAAAAATGCACCTAGATAGTTGTTAGGACACTTATACAAGGACAGATTCACCCAAGGGCGAATGAGTCCTTGTTTAGGGTTTTGACAAATAAAAAATGAAAATTTTGAGTTATTGTTTATGTTCCCTATTTCAAGTTGCAGGCTGTTATTTTTGTGACAATTTTTTCTAGATTTTGATGTCTAAATTAAATGCAAGTAATGACAAAAAGTGAACATGACAACTTTTTGAATGAAAATTTAACTGAAATTTTGATCTAAATGATTGAAAAACACTCTTAATACAACTAACATGCAAGATGTGTGCAATTTGTATGCAATAATTTTGGATTTTTGTGAATTTAAATGATGCAAAATGCAATTTTGAAACCCTAAATAAGATTCAAAACAAACTAATGAAAATCCTAGATCTAGGGTCTTAGAGATTTCCAAATCAAAATTTGTGATGTATAATGTTGTTCACCAAAATGAATCATAGAAAAAGGTAAGTGGGTGGATGTGAGTATGTGAGGACCTTTAAACACACTTACACCTTCTCTATTCTCATTAGAAAAAGAGATCTCCCAAGGATAGCATTGTCTTTCAACCTTAAAGTGAGTAAACCCTATTGGGAGGATGTGATGTTTTCTTATGACATAAAATGACTAAAATGCACTTTGGGGAGATAAAAATAAAATACTTAATGAACTCAATTATGCAATGTAAAACTTGAAATGCTGAAATAAAGGATAGCATAGATAGAAACAACAGTTTTCTGGTAGATCTAAGAAGGGCAGATTGATGCATACTAGGCTCCAAAAATAGGTTTTTAGTGCCCTACAAGAACTCATTCACCTTAGGGAGAATGTCTCTTTGCGCATGGATTTTTCTCAACTTTGGGGGTCCTTTGGTGCAAGATCTAAGCTTTTTTTCCACTAGTTTTATTGTCGAAAGGTCAGAAATAAATTAAGGATCTGAGTTTCTATGGCTTGATGACAATGTTGACAACTTTGCAAAATTGCTCTTTTGATCCAATTTCAGTCCTTCACCTACAAATTTGCACACACAAAGAGAGGGAAAAATATTTGTTTTTGGGTGAATAGGGGTTTGTGTTGGTCAAACCTCAATTTGGTAAAATTAAACCTTGATAAAGAAATAATGATCAAATGAAAGAAATTTGATGAATGAACAATGCTATGTCACAACTCACCAAACCCTCAATGGTTGCCCTTAGAGGACTGAAGTTTAACACATCACTCTAAGGATTGGATCTTGCATGAATTATCTTGATTGGATGCTTGATTTGATGCTTGAATGCTTGAAACCTACGTCACGATGTTAACTCCAAAATATGCATGAATGAAAATAACTTTGACATGATGATATGATCTTGATTGTTGTTATAGATGCTTGATAAATATGCTCTTTAATGCTCTTGACATTAATATTTTCTCTTGTGAAAGTTGCCTCTTGATTCTTAATGTTGAATTGATAAAATGACTATGTAGTTATAAGTGTTTATCTAATTTCCCAAAAATTAGATTCCATAAGCCAACATTTGAAACCTTGATTTCAAATCATTAAAATGCCACCAAAAACATATTTTAAATTGGGTTTTTTCACTTAAGGAAGATCCATTCGCCCTTGGGAAAATGGGTCTTGGGACCTAAATCCAAGGCACATAATTTTCAAGATGTTTAAACTAATGATGGTAATTTTTTAATATAAGTTTCCCCTTCGGAAAATGAGAATAGTAAGGCTTAGGAATGCATACTTTATTCAATTAGAAGCTTAATTAATTCCAAATAATTAAGGGGATGCAAACATAGTGTGAAAATGTAAAGGAGTACATTTTTCTACATTACATTTGTTTTTTATTTCCCTATACATATGCGTATCCCTACATACTCTATCATTCATATATTTCCCTATACATATATCTATGGGATGGGATGTGACCCATCTATGCTACCCCTAGTCTAGATGGTAATTTTACAATCTTAGGCTCCACAAAAATTTTGCAATAAGATGTGGTATGATCTACCCGACGGTGTCTGCACTATCACTATTTTTGGCTAACAACCTTCGTATAGGCATTGGAAAGGTATTTTTGAGCACTACACATCCATCCATGTTATTTTTCTATATTAATCCTTGCATATCATCATTTTAGTTTGAATTTATTTTGAGTACTTTAGCTCATTTCTTAAAAAATATATTAAAATTGGTCATTTATTTTTTGGGGCGAGCTATAATTTTAATATTGATTCATATTGGGGAGGTTATAATTTGTGTTGAGGGTTTCATTTCTATATAACTTATGGACTTATATTAGTTCATTATGGGTTTTTCATTTCATCCTTTTGTAATCATTTTATAAAGAGAGAACTATAAGCAATGGAGAGAGGGTATCTTGAAACACTTGTCTTGGCTTCATATTTTATAAAATGTATGTGTGTGTGTGTTCCTCAACTAGCATCTTTTTGGAGAGATATTTAAAATTCTAAAAACTCTAAAAATGATCATTTTGAAGGATTGATTGGTTTACACATTGATGATTACACTTGGAGTGTAATTTCACACTTTAAGTGTCATTATGCTCTTTGAGCCAATATTTGGGATATGAATGGAGATCCTAATACTCAACGAGATCCAAGTGATCCTATTTAAGCATGTCATGTACCTCTTGTTGGTTTTGAAAATCTACCATATGATTGATACAAATGAGGAGTTTGGTTCTATGGAAAACCTTGCATGTGTTAGTTGATGATGATAATGAGGCTTCTTCTAATTCTATTTATCCTCCTACAAAGACATGTGTTGATCCTTTAGATTGATTGGTTCTTAGTAAAAACCATTGATCAAGACTTCCTTTATTTTTGCTTCTTCAAATGTAACCATTGTTTCATCTTCTACTAGTTTAATTCAATCTGGTCCTTCTTGTCTTTTAAATTTAGATTTATGGAATAACCTTTTGATAGGTATTGAAAAAATAATTTGTGATTCCCATCTATTGCATTTGATAGATACACTTGAGGATATCCATTTTCTGTTTGATGATAGTTACAACATACTTGTTATCACATCATCTTTGTCTTTGGAGATTATTTTTAATGTATCTTCATAGGGTTTTGGATTGGTTTCACCTCATTTCATTGCAACATCCTTTTATTTTAATATGTAGAAACTTTAGCAATTTTTAGATTATCTCTTTTTTCGAGAAGAATTTTATTTTACACACACTATTGGATTTATTTCTTCCCAAGGGAGAAATGCAATTTATTGGTTTTGGATCATCTTCAGGCATTCACCATTGGCATAAGAGATACTTCCTTGTGGCGGATATATAGTCTCTCTATTTCTCTCATATGGGGGATGTTAATTATATATTCATGATGGATGTAGTCCTTGGGGGGACATGTTGAGTCTTCCTTACATCACTCCATCATTTGTATATATATTTTTACATGTTTTCTCTCTTTTGGGAAGGGTTTTTTTCCTACAATTTTTCTTCTTTACTAGATATAAGTGAGAGCTTTTGTACAAAGGTACCTCATTAGGCCTTGTTGTTAGAACCATCTTTGTATGTCTATATTTTGTGTTCCTTCCTAAGTTTCACTTAAGGTGATGGTGTGAATGAGGTTATTCCTTAACTAGTTTCGTTCTCATATCTTATTCACACCTAATTAGTTAAGTTTAATTATGGCACATTTATGTCATTTAATTTTTATTTCCTAGTTATATGATTGTGACATTTGTCATAATCCTGTGTTGTATTATCTCTAACATTACCTATATAGGCAATATTTCACTTGTAAATTATGTATGATATTATATCTTGTATGTATTGTATAATCTAGAATTCATTTCTTGTGACTCTCTTATGGAAGGTTGCTTTTGGTTTTGTAGATGATCTTAGTTGCTTGAGTCTAATGTGTGACTCTTACAAGGTAGTGTAATTATTCAAGTAATAATGGCGGGAAATAGGCCCAAAATTTTTTGGGTAACTTGTTCAGCCAGTTTATGTAAGAAAATTTTGCACTAACAAAATGAATGAGATATCATATTTTGCATAGGGATGCTTGATGAGGAATAAAGGTACATGCGGAGGATCTAAATTAGAAGAAAATAGGGAGGAAACACTTGTGTTTGAGAAACAATTCATGTGTGTAACTAAAAATGACAATCAACTCTTCATGCAAAATCACCACTTTTTATAGTTAAGATATCACTACAATAAAAATAAAATCACCAATAATATAAATATCATGATAAAGATGGTTTTTCTAGCTACTAAAAGTGATGACTTTTCATAGTGGGAAAAAAAAACATAACGAAAGCATGAGAAAGCAAGTGGCAAACATAGGAGACAATTAGAGATTCTGAGAGGGTTGACAAGCAAGGTTTTAAATTTGGAGACACATGTTAGCTACCACATCGTTGTTTTTCATATGTCATGTTGGATTTTTGTGGGCGTGTATCATTATTGTACAAGTCATGGTGGTTTGTTTGTGTATGAGTGTATACAAGTATTAGTAGTCTAACTCTACTCAAAATAAAATCGTAAAAATCTGAATGAAATTGTGCATTTATATAAGATCATTATTAGTATTTTGTCTTAAACACTTATATATCCTAATTTCAATTACATTCAATCTTTAATTTGACATCAAATTTCAAAATTCAAGTATTAATCTTCTATAACTATATTATATCAACTAAAATTTATATTTAATTAATTTAAAATATGCAACCTTAATTTATCTTATTTATGTTGTATTCTCAATTGATTTGCATACTTAACTCTTATATCTAATATTTATTTATACATAATTAATTTACTCACTCATTTAATACACACAATTTAGAAAGATCATTTTATTTTCCTTTTATAATTTTAACTTTTATGTGTATTGACATCTTTTTGGGTCATATGGATCATCACCATGGCATTTGTTGAATAAAACCTCTGGCTGGAACAATTAACAAAATCAGTTAAACAATTTTTATAAGATGAAATTAACATCTGTCGCTTTGGCCGAGTGGTTAAGGCGTGTGCCTGCTAAGTACATGGGGTTTCCCCGCGAGAGTTCGAATCTCTCAGGCGACGGGTGGAGTTTTTTTGAACTGTTTTTCTTTGTGTAACTTTCATATAAAACATAACGATGGCCATTGGATAAAAACCGCAATTATCTGTATGTTTTTGCTCCTTATTTTTGGCACGCTTAAAAAATCAGTTTCAGATTATTTTAGTAGTTGAATATAATGTATTTGACACTGTCAAGAACCTTCCGTTGTAGTCTAGTTGTTTAGGATACTCGACTCTCACCCTTCACACTGTCAAGAACCTTCCGTTATAGTCTAGTTGGTTAGTATACTCGGCTCTCACCCGAGAGACCCGGGTTCGAGTCCCGGCAACGGAAAATTATACATTTTGCACTTAGGTTTAGTACATTTATCTATAAGAATATGTAAAGATAATTTATCATTTTTTCTAGCAGGTGCTAACTCGCAAAATTAAAGCACAAGTTTTCTACGAAAAAATAATGAGTGCACATTTGCATAATAAAACATTCAAGAGGCACCATCTAATCATATTTCATACGATCACGAGAATCATAAGTGCCAAAGTTGTAGTTTTTTAAGATGTCTAAAGGTTTTTGTTTTGTTTGCCTCTATGTTGATTGTCTATCATGTTGGATTTAGGTGAATCAAATGACTGCATTCGGGTGGTAGCAGAGATGGTAATAAGGAGAAGGTGGAGATGTGGCCCAAAGAAAATTGTGTATGAAGCAGTGTTGGGGTTTTTTCAGATGAGGGCATCTATTATTTTTCATCCCTTTTTGCTTAGAGTCGTGGGTGCATTTCATTAGGGGAGAGGACCCAGTACTTGAGCATGTTTCAATAGTTGTGATAGTATTTGTTTATATAATGTTCAATATTTTTATCAATATTGGACTAATAGTTGTGACTTTAAAGTTGTTAGTGTTGATGATGACTACCCATAATTAAACAAAATGTATTCCTTTGATCTAAAAAGCAACCAATCATGTGATTCCACATCAGCGCTCAATAAAACATGTTGTGAATGCATAAGTATTGGTCTCACATTTTTTTTGGGCCTTTTTGGACACCTTAACAAAAAGCATGTTGATGTGGCATCATATTTGATGATGTGGTCCTGAAACCTTAGTTATAAGCGAGGGACTTGCCAAGTAAGTTGTTGTAAAAAATTGGGAGTGATTTGAAATTTCCACGTAGGATAATTAGAAGCGCGAAGTTAGGGTGCTCAACTACTGGGTCCTCTCCCTTATGAAGGGGAATGTAAGAAAAGGGCAAAATGGGGTCTAGATTTTCTAAAAGTGGTTGTTGGGGTGTTGGATTGTGCAGGTGTGGACTGGTCTTCATTTTCATCCCTGAGGAGTCGAACTTGGGTGATGAGGAGCATACAAAAGTTAATCAGTTGTAGAATTTTGTTATGTTAAAATAGATAGTTTCTAGTTAAGACCTCTGATGAATTTTTCATTTATGGGAAAAAATATTAATTTTTATTAGCGAATCTTTCTTTTTTTCAAAAATAAAATAAAATTTATTGACGATTGTTTTACATCAATAAAATTTTGTAGAAAATATTGACAAATCTTAGAAAATAATAGGAAAATTATTTAATTATGATGGCGAATCTTCCAATCTAAAAAAATAATTCTTATGAGAAATTAGGTGCCCAAGGGTGGAAATTATAGATGGGTTTAAGGGTAGATTATAATATTTGCTTTCCACCATTGATTTAAAATATAATATAACAACCCTAATTGCATTTCATGAGTTAAAATGTACCTGCTCATGGGGCCTAAAAATGTTTTTGGATAATTGATATTAGAAGATAAATGATCCAAAAACTATTTTGAGCCCCATAAGAATTAGAGATCATGAGTGATATTACCTCATGGAATACAATGAGGGTCATTAGATTATATTATAAATCAATTGGAAACTCAATATTGGAAATATGGCCCTAAATCAACTAATAATTACATAACGCCTCGTCACATAACCCTAGAGGATGACACAAATACAACGAAAGTGTAACAATTTTTTTTTTTAAGTGCAATTAACAATAAGTAAAGTGAACTACACTTAACGCATACATCCTCAAAGGTATGGGACAACACTTACATTTGAAACTCATAACATACAAAAGTAAACTAATCCATAGCATATAAATTATACTCATGAAATGAAGAACATAGATCCAATAACATTAAACTCATTTCTTAAGATTACAAAGTACATAATAAAACCATTCATAGATTGTAATCATTCAATATAGCAGTTACAAGGCTCATTTCCAAAATGAGGTAGATCATACAAATAATATTACAATTACAATGATACAAGGATTCAAGTCTCGAATACAAATGAGTAATACATATACATAAGCATCCAACTGATCCAAAAGTACACAAGAGATTGTACAAAGCAATTGGAACATGCGAGCTCTCCAATCTGGAAGATCCCACCATCACGAACATGAAGTGGAAACCCAACGGTGTAAGGTGCATGTTCCACACAACCAAGTGGTACCCAAAGGCCCACCCCCCGTGCTAGGAGATAGTAAAAGGGCTTCCTAGGTAAAACCAACAACCTCAAGACACAGGCAACCACAAGACTAAACTATACAAGAATAATACATAACATGAAGGTTACATTACTTCCAGAGTAAGAGAATCAAGTATATCAACTGAACAATACAAACTGTTATCATAGGAGGAGTTTCATCACAAAGTTGCATGGGTTATCCTAGCAGATCTTCCTAGGCCCCGACCCCATCTTGGATTATCCTAGTAGCCTCTCACGACCCTCGGCCCCATATGCAAACCGATGCGGAATCAAATATCTTTCAAAGGGACAAGATAATGATCTTGTCATTCCAGGCCTTCTCGTCTTATCTCAAGTCTAAATGAGCCCTTGAGCCAATGAGCGAGGCACAATTAACAAGTTATGTGTTTTAAGACTACCCTTTCCCCTAATACATTTATTTAATTTCCACTGAATTATCTAACTCTCACATGAATTATCTTGGCACCACTTTTTGCGTTGGCCCCTATTGAGAGCCACTCCCCTACTAACAACACAAGGATCTAATCCATAAACCAAGGGTAAACAAAGTGTACAAAAAATGGATATTAAATCCCAACCATAATGCAAGAGGCAACACATCTCGTTCGTAGTAACCGGGTGTTTTAACTGAATCACAACCAAGTGCACTGCCCAAGGAAAACAAAGGGCTGAGCAAAATATCACAATAACCCCCACATAATATTACAACATCTAGAAGGCTTACACATTCACAACTAACAGATTTTCCAACTTACGTGAACAAAATACATCATAATTAAATAAGCAATTCAGGCAAATAATAAAACTATCATTATGATTTCTTTAATCTAATTTCCATTCCAAGAAAAACAATAATACATTGCTCCAAATAATCTAGCTTAATACAATTTCATTTACTTTCAATAAAGAAATTAAATCTAATTATTTAATTCAATTTCTCAATATACATCTGGGCAGGTGCATGGAAATTTTGGGTAGCGATTCCGTGGACACCCTAAAAAAAAAAGAGTTGAAAACCATAACGGGAGCGCATTATAATGCGCTCACGTTATGTCTTCTATTAAACCTAGGCAAGGTCCCAGCGGCTACAACTACAAAGACATAACGCGAGCACGTTATAACGCGCTCGCGTTATCAACTGTTAAAAGCAAAAAAACAAATGCAAATCTCTCATTTGCATTTCGACTGGTTTTTTTGTTGCACCCGTGGCCAAAAACCCCAAAATATCGCGCTCGCGTTCTAGGAGAAGAATTTATTAGCCAAGAATCCATATTTCTTCACAACGATGGCGCCACGACGACGACGAGCTATAAGAGGTAAGGATTCAATGGTTTTTGTTTTGAATTTGTTAGTTTTAGGTTGAATTTGATATCTATTTGTTTGAATTTTTAGGAGATGCAAATCAACCTGCAAACCCTCAAAATCCTCAATAGGAGGATCAACCAAATCCTCAAGATCGAAATCAACCACAACATCAACCTCCTCCACCAATCACTCAACCCCCTCCTGACACTCAACAAAATTTAATGAGTGAAATTGGGAACAACAAAAAACAAATTGAGGATTTGATCAATAGGTTGAGTGATCCAAATGGTTCAACCACATAAATAATAACCCTAGCAAATTCATTGAAAGATATGTTAACAAACATAGATTCAATTAGCAAACAAATAATTGGATGGGAAGATAGGAGGCAGGCGGCTAGGGAGTATTATCCAAATAAACTATCATACAAGGATGTGAAAGATTTAAAAATAACAAAAAGTGATTTGTGCTCATTATTCATCGACCCACGCACAAATCAAAATCTCACCCTCAATGCGAAGAGGTTTCCTATCCATTGGTGCCACCACCAACAAATGAAGGAACGGTTTTATGATAGGTGGTACATGGTCTTCGATTACCCACCGTGCAACAATTGCGAGGTCCCGCAATATTTCCTTAGGAAATTATACAGTGAGTTCATATTGAACAAAATCCCAAATTATTTTGATATGAGGGATTTCCAGGGGAGAGGTGGGGGTCAGCCCAGGATAGACTTGGTGCATAGCCAGATCCTATGCGGCAAGGTAGACGAGCTCTCGTTAGGCCACCTCATGAGTACATTGTTATGCCTTCCGTCGTGAAGGAAAGTGCTGAGGTAGAGACATTGCAGGCAATCAACACTTTGACTTAGAGTTTCATCCATCATACTAGCCCTATTCTATAGCGCCATCCAGGGGAGTCTTCTAGTGGTGGCCTTCGAACACATGTGTGTCAATCTTGCGGGGCTACTTGTTCACATGACGCCACTGAAACTCAGGAGATTGGTACACAGGATCCGTCTACAACTATGGAGATGGAGAGGGCAGCAAACATTTTGCATGAGGCATATGGCATTGATAGTCAGGTAAAAGTTAGTGCATGTGTTCATTGAATTTAATTTATTAAATTTCGATTTTGAAATGCAAGATTAACTAAAAATGTTTTATGATTTTAATAAAATTGCAGGGTCACAGTGTTGAGACTGGATACACCGGCCCCCCACCAACCTATTTTTGCAATACACCTATCACTAGGGTATGTAACTAGTAAACAATTATAAGTTTATTGCATATTAATGGCATTGTTTTACGAATGGTAATTTAATATGCAATTTTGGATGTTGAACAAACTAATATTGGAGGTTTTGATGGAACACTTCCCAGTGGCGGTGGATTTACTCAAACCTTCACGCAAGTAATAGAATAAAGAGTTTAACTAATGAATCAAGTACTTAATAGATTTGTGTAGTTTATACATGCACATCGTTGATTACGTTGAATAATTTGTTGTTTTATTTTCAGTTGTTGCGAGACGATACACCTCTGAATGTGACGAGGGCAATGGATATTGGTGTGACATCTGCTATACAATCCTCGATGGCTCTGACAGAAGAGGTATGAGGCAAATTAGTAAATTTTAATTTACATTTGTTTTTATAGATGTTAGTTAGTGAGAAATCAAACCATTATTGATTCACGTAGTTTTTGTCTATTTGTATGGTTTATACAGGGCTTGAGCACGCCTGAGCATGGGCATGAGGATATTTCCCTCGTGGAGAGAGATCGTGAGATGGTTGTAAGTGATTATTTTGTCAAATATATCATTTTTTATAATGTAATTTCTATATATTCATGTCTTTACTTCTTATTGTAACAGTTAAAACTTCACCATGAACTAAACCCTAGGAGGAGTAGCAAGAGCACTCCACGAGCGCAGCAAAAATGAGTGACAGACCTATCGCCATTCGAGCGAAAAGGAAAGGGAAAGATTTTATTTCCTGCGCATGGAGAGCAATGAATTTTGATTCCAAAGTCCTTTATTGTATGCCTGCATGGTAGTTTTGTACATATTTTTTATTGGACATATTTGACATTGTATGCCTAGATTGCATTCTGGTAAGCCTATATGGCTATTTTGTACATATATTTCATACTTATATCAACATATATTTATGTATGCCTACATGGCTATTTGGTTAATACAAATATCTTTTATCAAGGCCTGTCCATATTTGCATTCTAAATTGATGGTTCAATAGATATGAGTTACGTATATTCAAGTGTATACTTTACAACTTACGTGTATACTTTGTGAATTATGTGCATTCGAATGTATACTTTGTGGCTTACATGTTTTCATGCATATACTTTGTTTTAATTTGTGTATACTTTTTGAGGCTTACGTGTTTTTGAGTACTTGTACTTCCCTTATTGACATGTACATGTTTGACTTATTCACGTGTATAATTATTAATTGGTTAGCCCTAGCATCGATGTATGTCATCCTCAATGCATGATCCTTGAGATGGAGTAAGTACACCCTCAAGGTCAAAAGGAGTTTCACATGCATTCTTCGTAGGCTCATTTTGGTAGTGAAACCAAAAACCTCTTGCATCATGGAAACAATTTTTTTTTTCCTTTATAGTAGGTCTGAAGCCATTATCATTCTCCATCAGTTCTTCATGTATCCACTCCCCATTAATGGTTGTCTCATGGCCTTCATGAAACAAAGCACTTATCTCATTTGTGATAGAAGAAATGTATGAAGATTTATCTTCCTCCTTATGAACCATTCATTATCATGAGAGATGGATTCTTGTGAACCACTACTGATGAATCATGGGTCAATGAGTTTGACTTGTAAAACTACACGATTGAATCCTGATAGCAATATCACAATATTTATATATCTAAATGTGTTATTTCCTTCAGCTAAAATTTGTGCTTATACTTATGTGATTGATGTATGTTTGTGTATGGGATCATAGTAATTTCTATTTGATGATGCTATTGTGTCTTTAAGGTTTATTTATTAAAGGGTGCATGAAACAATTTTTAAATCCTTACCAATCTTTGAATTTCTTAGGTTTTTCTTTTTGTCGAGTCTGGGCTCTGAGCTCGAGTCCAAGTCAAAAAATGGCTTGTCAAGTCCGAGGCAATTCCTAGTCTTGTAACATTGGTGTGAACACATCGAGGAATAATGTATATGCCGATGAAGAGAGAACCCATCCTTGTTTCCAAAAAAACCATGGTATAGATATGGTTGGTCAAGATAAAACATCACTCTCCTAGATAGTTCGAACCATAATCTTTCATGGCTACAAACACACCTTCATTATGTGTGTTCTTGATCCTACTGAAGAAATGGTGGAACATGTTGTAGATCAAATATTGCAACCCTAAGTCCACAAGAAGGTTACTTGTCCTGATTTCCGCAAATGTCTTTAAGATGTTCATCCTTCTTGAGTAATGTGAACTATTGATGTTATCTAGATCTTTGAAACTATCTGCAATCATGTGCAATACTGTAGAAGCTAGAGCTATATCTAATACTACAAATGACTGCTCAATGGAATCCTGATAGCAATATCACAATTTGACACATTGTAGAAAATACCTCCTACTTATCAATTGATGAGCTAAAGGGGCTCTATAATGAATGTTTCATAAGGCACAACACTTGCTGAAGGTTTTGCAAATGGGGTTGCAAGCTAAGTGGGATTAACCTTGGGGAAAAAACTTCGTGGTTAAGTGCTTGAGATGGAGTATACTGGAATGGGTGACCTCTCGGGAAGGCCTAGTGCCTCACCTCTGTGAGCATCACTTAGATGCAATGAGTGCTAAGTGGGCCATTCAATATCATTTCAAATTTGTTGCTTTAAGCAACTTACAAATTTGCAACTTAAGACTTTTCCAACCTAAGGGATCGATCCGGTGGAACATAGCTCAGAGCGATTCCACATGTTTTGGTGCAAAAGAGGACCATGCCTAGCATAAACATACCTATTTGGATGTGTTGAAACAGTCCGCTTGGTCACACAAGTTGCAGAATGAAAGTTGCACCACTCTGCAACTTTGCACTGCTTGCATTTGATGCTTTTTCCATCAAGTGAAAATCCGCCACCACTAGAAAACCACTTTGAGATAGCCAAAAATGAGAGAGGTTTTTGTAGACAAGCTCAACACGATCCCATAGGATCAAATGAGAAGTTTCTAAGCATCACGACATCTAAGTAATAGCATGCTAAAGTTTGCAGCCATTTTGCACTTTGGACCCTTAAGGGATCGATCCGGTGGAACATAGGTCAGAGCGTTTCCATGTGTTTCGGTGTGAAAAAGGACCATGCCTAGTGTAAACATACCTATTCGGATGTGTTGGAATAGTCCGCTTGGTCACATGAGTTGCAGAGTGAAAGTTGCACCACTTTGCAACTTTGCACAGCTTGAATTTGACACCTTTTCCATCAAGTGAAAATCCGCCGCCACAAGAAAACCACTCCAAAATAGCCAAAATTGAGAGAGGTTTTTCTAGAGGGGTCCAATGCCTTTCTGTAGGATCAGACGAGAAGTTTCTAAGTGTCACAGTATCCAAGTAATAGCATGCTGAAGTTTGCAGCTATTTTGCACTTTGGACCCTTAAGGGATCGATCTGGTGGAACATAGCTCGAAGCGATTCCACGTGTTTCGGTGTGAAAGAGGACCATCCCTAGTGTAAACATACCTATTCGAACATGTTGGAACAGTCTGCTTGGTCACACAAGTTGCAAAGCGAAAGTTGCACCACTTTGCAACTTTGCACAACTTGAATTTGACACCTTTTCCATCATGTGAAAATCCGCCGCCATGAGAAAACCACTACAAGATAGCCAAAACTGAGAGAAATTTTTCTAGAGGGGTCCAATTCCTTTCTATAGGATCATACGATAATTTTCTAAGTTTTACGGTATCCAAGTAATAGCATGTTGAAGTTTGCAGCTATTTTGCACTTTGGACCCTTAAGGGATTGATCCAGTGGAATATAGCTCAGAGCGATTCCACGTGTTTCGGTGCTAAAAAAGACCATGCCTAGCGTAAACATACCTATTCGGATGTGTTGGAACAGTTCGCTTGGTCACACGATTTGCAAAGCGAAAGTTGCACCACTTTGCAACTTTGCACAACTTGAATTTGACACCTTTTCCATCAAGTGAAAATCCACCGCCACGAGAAAACCACTCCAAGATAGCCAAAACCGAGAGAGGTTTTCCTAAAGGGGCCCAACGCCTTTCTGTAGGATCAGACGAGAAGTTTCTAAGTGTCACGGTATCCGAGTACTAGCATGATGAATTTTGCAACCATTTTGCACTTTGGACCCTTAAGGGATCGATCCGGTGGAACATAGCTCGGAGCGATTCTATGTGTTTCAGTGCAAAAAAAGACCATGCCTAGCGTAAAAATACCTATTCGGACGTGTTGGAATAGTCCGCTTGGTCACACAAGTTGTAGAGCGAAATTTGCACCACTTTGCAACTTTGCACTGCTTGAATTTGACACTTTCTCCATCAAGTGAAAATCCTCCACCACAAGAAAACCACTCCAAGATAGCCAGAACCGAGAGAGGTTTTTCTAGAGAGGTCCAACGCCTTTCTATAGGATTAGATGATAATTTTCTAAGTGTTATGGTATCCGAGTACTAGCATGCTAAATTTTACAGCCATTTTGCACTTTGGACCCTTAAGGGATCGATCCGATGGAACATAACTCGGAGCGATTCTACGTGTTTCGGTGCGAAAAAAGACCATGCCTAGCGTAAACATACCTATTCGGATGTGTTGGAACAATCCGCTTGGTCACACGAGTTGTAGAGCAAAAATTGCACCACTTTGCAACTTTGCACTGCTTGAATTTGACACTTTTTCCATCAAGTGAAAATCTGCTGCCATGAGAAAACCACTCCAAGATAGCCAAAACCGAGAGAGGTTTTTCTAGAGGGGCCCAGCACCTTTCTGTAGGATCAAACAATAATTTTCTAAGTGTCACGATATCTGAGTAATAGCATGCTGAAGTTTTCGGCCATTTTGCACTTTGGACCCTTAAGGGATCATTCCGGTTGAACATAGCTCGAAGTGATTCCATGTGTTTTAGTGCGAAAAAAGACCATGCCTAGTGTAAAAATACCTATTCGGACATGTTGGAGCAGTTAGTTTGGTCACACGAGTTGCAAAGCGAAAGTTGCACCACTTTGCAACTTTGCACTGCTTGAATTTGACACTTTTTCCATCAAGTGAAAATCCACCACCACGAGAAAACCACTCCAAGATAGCCAAAACCGAGAGAGGTTTTTTTAGAGGGGCCCAATTCCTTTCTGTAGGATTAGACGAGAAGTTTCTAAGTGTCAAGGTATCCAAGTAATAGCATGCTGAAGTTTGCAGCCATTTTACACTTTGGACCCTTAAGGGATCAATCCGGTTGAACATAGCTCAAAGCGATTCTACATGTTTCGGTGCAAAAAAAGACCATGTCTAGTGTAAACATACCTATTTAGATGCATTGGAGCAGTTAGTTTGGTCACACGAGTTGCAAAGCGAAATTATCACCACTTTGCAACTTTGCACTGCTTGAATTTCATATTTTTTCCATCAAGTGAAAATTCGTCGCCATGAGAAAACCACTCCAAGATAGCCAAAATTGAGAGAGGTTTTTCTAGAGGGGCCCAATGCCTTTCTGTAGGATCAGATGAGAAGTTTCTAACTATCAGGGTATCCGAGTACTAATATGTTGAAGTTTGAAGCCATTTTGCACTTTGGACCCTTGAGGAATCGATCCAGTGGAACATAGCTCGGAGCAATTCTACATGTTTTGATGCGAAAGAGGACCATGCCTAGCGTAAACATACCTATTATGACCTGTTGGAATAGTTTGCTTGGTCACACGAGTTGCAGAAAAATGTGTACAAATTGTTTACATGACCTTTATATGACCTTTTTCACATTGTTTACATTTCAAAATTCAAAGTTTGCAAATTTTCCTACTCAAGGCATTTACAGAACAAGGTGCTACTACACCAAACATGAACTCCAACCTTACAATATTTGAGTATATCTCATTATGTAATTAAATCTTATTACAATGCCTCTGGCACTTCGTTCTCTCAGATATTTTACAATGTCACTCATACATTCAAGATTCTCTTTAAATGTCTACATCATAGGTGCTCATTATGAGGCTAACTTCAAATGAGTAACTTGAGATTCCCTCGCTAAGCTTTACATGCTCTCTTATAATGGCTTGAAATCAAAATTGAGATTTGTCAAAATCATCAAAATAAGTATGTTGCATTGCTTTTTTGGCTGAGATTCTCTTTGATGGCTCTTAAATTAGCATTTTCTGCAATGAAAGATCAATCAACCCTTAGTAGTTTACTTACAAATACGCAAAGTAAAAGAGAAAAGGAAAGAGCATCCAAAATGGAAATGAAATAAAAATAGATGGAAGGCACTTACAAATGTTGCATGCAGGCATCAAAATAAGGATGTTGCATTGCTTTTCTAGTTGACATTCTCTTGGATGGCTCATATATCTGCATTTTTTGCAAGGGGACACCAATCATTGTAAAAGAAGATGATAGCATTGGCATCAAACAAATTAATGTGCATACAAGTATAAATTAATAAGAACCAATGTGCATATACTTACAAATTAATCCAACAAACCATCTAGGTCTGCTCTACTCTTTATTGTGTCAAGTATTGCCTCATGGTCAGACTCACGGACCTTCCATAACGTCTTGTTCAAAGGTCTACCCCCATATTTGATCAAATGAACATTGGATGCCATGAAAAGGTTTGAGTAATGAAGAATCTTATGATG
This sequence comes from Sequoiadendron giganteum, assembly GCA_007115665.2. NCBI lineage: Eukaryota > Viridiplantae > Streptophyta > Pinopsida > Cupressales > Cupressaceae > Sequoiadendron > Sequoiadendron giganteum. The sequence goes on along the minus strand of CM021100.1, from coordinate 902,424,906 downwards.
CATGTCAAAGTCCTAAAATAGCCAATGTTTAACACTTGAATGTGGGTACCTTCTAAGTCATGTTCTAGTAACCACAACTGTGCCTGTAGGGTATTCAATGTTTTCTCCATCTATAACGGGGCCTCCAATTTCTTTTTGGTCTCAACACAATGACACAAGTAATAGTCTGTTCCCTCTTCATTGTCTTCATCCGCAATAATTGCATAAACATGCCCTACATTGATATCTGCAAAAAATCTCTTAATATTTGTCAACATTACGAATACAGTACAAAGTAAGAACTAACGATATGGAATTTCAACAACTAAGAAAGTAGATATATCACCTCGTCGAACTAGATCTGATATGTGGTCAAAGTCGACCGATGATTCTATCTATGTCAGTTCCAATGTCATCGGAGGGCGATATGTGTGAAGTGGGCCAAGATAACTTGTGAACCATTTGTCAACCCACTCCCCTGACTCACAATCATTCCAGTCTTGCATTGTACATGAAGAACAGAAGCATGCCATCTTTCGTGTATCGATACTCCATGAACCTGTATTTGAGCTAAGGAAAGAGTGTACCTCACTCGATCCTATTAGTGTACAACAGTCTTCATATGGTGCAATGTTAATATCATCCATCAACCAAAAAAATCTACGAACTAAAGACGTACCTTCATTACTTGGACCCATCAAAGCATTACACCACTCGACGATTGATTTTTCATCTGTCAACTTTGCATTGTCTTTATACTTTAACTCTTCTCGTGCTAATGTTATTTTCACGTATGCTCCTACACCATCATGCTCCCCCTTTCCATGTCCAGCCTCACAAAAGTTCCACATATGTTGAACACCTGTAATGACATGCATCCTGCATAACCAGTAAAACATGCGCGAGCTCTTGAACTGTGTTGCACAGTTATCAAACCATATTATATGTTGATTGTATTTTATGCCCCTCTGAGCCAAACCACTGTAGAACATATGGAAGCAACCTTGCACGAACTCTGGAGAATGTGTGCGATCATCACTAATGTAAAAGTGGTACTCCCTCAATACCTTCCTTTGCTCATCTGTACTATCAGATGCATGAATGAATGTTATGTGCACAAATATCGAAACTCATGTGGAGTTTTAATATTGTGACTACACCTCATGTTGTGGTTGTAGAGTGTAGTTCTCTGCAAAGTCAACCACGGATACTATGCTTCCAACTAGAAAGGTTTCCTTGCATAGCTTGAACTGCGTGTCCAACCATCAGGCTCTATGGGTATGCATTGCATACTCAGACAGTATACTGTCATGAAATGTGGTCATAAATTTGTACACTGGAATCTTCTCAATAACCAAATCACACCTTTTTGCTTGAGACTCATCTTTTGAAGCATATGCCACTGTTTTATACTTCCCGAACTCAACTAGTTTTTGTCCCACCTCATCTGTGCTTTCCATATGTTGACATATTGGCATACGCTGGAAGCCACCACGACATTCGCATGAACCATCCAAGCATGTCGTCCTATAGAATATCTGGCCATCCTCTATTTCACATAAAAAATTTGATAAGAACTCTCTTGAAGATTTTGGTGGGGCTTCTATGCCACAATCCTGCAAAACATCGTTAGTATGCAAATCTAAACATATAGAACGATAATCATAATGGTTAGAAAATTCAATATGTAGTCTACAACAACAAGTAGTGCGTGTGTGATTTATCTTGACATAAAAAGGTTTAAGCAGTTCAAAAAATCTTTGAGAAATACTAATTTGAGGATAATCATTTTCAAATTTCCGAAAAAATTGGGTTTGAGTCATATCCAAAAAATGCTTTGGATGTGGCTCACAATTCCGACTACCGATTCTCCTTCTTACCACATCCCTGTGATTCGGAGATGGCCTTGTGTTATTCTTCCAATACTCTTCAATTAGTGTTCTCAAGGCTTCGACAACTTCTTTATCTTTTCGTGACAGTCTCCCCAAGAATGCCCATAATTCATTTGTATCATTACCCTCAATTCTTTTCCGCCTTTGAATGGCTCTTGATAAAGTTTTTCTACTGATTCTCGTTTTTTCACTAGTCTTTTTAATTAGGCGAGCTCTCTTTGTTTGACAACTTGCCAAAGTCGATGTAATGACACGTTGGGTGACATTACTATCCTTTGAGTGTGAGGTCTTACCCACACTCTCATAAGCATCCATTAGATTCTTCACAATAGTGTCTTCACTCGATGGATTCGATGTTCTCAACCCAAGAGTCTTTGTGATGTTCCTATACTTTACACCCCGCATCATTTCAACAAATAGTTGACATCTTGCAGTCTCATTTAGCCTTACAAAGAATCGTTCCCAAATCTTATCAGCATATCTTCTACAAGTGCATGTTGAAATCTTACCTTCCATGTGCTGCAAAATCTCATCATCAATATTAATCAAATACTTTGGCTTTCTACACAAAATTCTTGGTGGTGTTCTCCTAGGTACATACATCTCAACATTAGGAATTTCATCAATATTTAATTGAGGTGGGCTAGATTGCATACCATCGATCGAGGGTGGAGAAGAAGACATACCTTGAGGTTCACATGGGAATGATGGCATACCTTCTTCGTCAATTTCGAGTGATGATGTACTCTCAACTTGAGATGTATTGGATGGTGTCCAACAATATTCACTTGCAGTAAATGGTGTCCCTCCATATTCACTTGTAGTAGATGGTGTATGTCCATATTCACTTGTGCTAGATGGTATCCCTCCATATTCGCTTGTGCTTAATGGTGTCCCTTCATATTCACTTTTCGTAGAGGGTGTGTCTCCAACTACAGTATCTAAATCTGTCTTACGACGATGCTTTTGCATTCGTGCTTGTTGTGCTGCCAATTCTCGTTCTCTTTTTGACGGTTGAGGTTCCTCTACAATTGGTTTGTTTTCATCAATCGTTTCCAATTTCTTTTTTTCATGATATGTCGCCACCTGAACTCTCTCCTTTTCTTTCAAGGTTTCGTTCTCTTCGTCTGTTAGTTTCCTCTTTGTCTTTTTCTTCGACATGGTGGATAATTTTATCTGTACCATGGTAATGAGATGAATATTAGTTCATAAAAAAGTGTTGAAGGAGTGGTCTATGTAATGAACTTTTGACCTTGTGCAGGGTATTTTGAAGATGTTTGGACCCTTCAGAGGAATGGGAGAGGCTTGGAGTTGTCTTAAAGGATGAATTTTGGTGAATGATTCTGAATTTCTATAATTGGCAAGTGTAAAATGGTAATTAGCAAGTGTATATAATTGTGTATATAATTTGGTAATTTAAAATGTGCATTGACAACCTAGGATTATAATGACAAACAAAAATGAAAGCAAGCCATAATAGAATGAAAGAAAATTTGTAAGGACTTCACATACCTTAAAAACCAGACTTTCAAATGGAGTAGTTCAACCCAATTATGTAGCCTTAGCTTCTTCTTTCTTCAAACTCCACAACAATTTGACTTGTTCAGAAGCTTGTTCCCTTCAAAACTTCAATTGTATATTAGTTTTCAATGGAATTTAAACTTCAATTGATATTATATGTCTTTCAACGTGGAAACTCTACTATTTCATGCAAAGGTGGTAAAAAGATCATGGAAAAGGTGATGGAATGTGAAAAAGATGCTTGCACACTTCACAACATCATCAAAAAGCTATTTTTTGTCGGAGCACGCGCAGAACCAGGGGAATATGTAGACTGTGGGCCTTCAAACCAAGGGTATATAGAATTTTTTACCGTTTTAGTGGAGTAAAAAATGCGCTCGTGTTATAAAGTGCACGTGTTATGTGAAATTTGGTTTTCTTAGTGTATTTTTAAGAGTATAGGAGTTTTTGAGAGAGTGGGAGGGAGAGAGGGGGAGAGTGGGACATAGAGAGGGAGGGAGAAGGGGAGAGTGGGAGAAAGAGAGAGTGGGAGGGAGAGAGGGAGAGAGTGGGAGATAGAGTGGGAGGAAGAGAGGGGGAGAGTGGGAGATAGAGAGGAGGAGAGTGGGAGAGTGGAGAAGGGGAGGCATGCAGAGGAAGTGATAGGAGAGGAGGGGAGAGATGGTGAGAGGGAGAAGGGAGGCTGGGAGGAGATAGAGAGGGAGGGAGAGATGGGTGAGAGTGGGAGAAAGATAGAGTGGGAGAGAGTGGGGGAGAGTGGGAGAAAGAGAGAGTGGGAGGGAGAGAGGGGGAGAGTGGGAGATAGAGAGGGAGGGAGAGAGGGGGGAGTGGGAGAAAGAGAGAGTGAGAGAAGGGGATAAGCGGAGAGTGGGAGACCGAGAGAGTGGGAGAGAGTGGGAGATAGAGAGGGAGGGAGAGAGGGTGAGAGTGGGAGTAAGATAGAGTGGGAGGGATTAGGGTTTAGGGTTTAAGGGTTGAGGGAAAAACCCTAAACCCTAAACCCTCCTAATCCCTCAACCCTCAACCCTCAACCATTAAACCCTAATCCCTCAACCCCTATACCCTCTTAATCCCTCAACCCTTAAACCCTAATCCCTCAACTCCTATACCCTCTTAATCCCTCAACCCTCAACCCTCAACCCTTATAACCCTAATCCCTCAATCCCTATACCCTCATAATTCATCAACCCTCAACCCTCAACCCTCAAACCTTAAACCCTAATCCCTCAACCCCTATACCCTCATAATCCGTC